>WEDG01004347.1:0-276125 GCA_017591395.1 Schistocephalus solidus
GGGTCTATTCTCCTCACTGCCAAAACGTGTTCGGTAGTACGTATACAACCGCTTCCCGTCTCTCCGACGTAACTTCACAGGAATCACATTGGATCCGTAGATGATGTTTGGAAGTCTCACCTCGTGGAAGGGCTTTCGGTCTCAGCAACCAGATTCCGCGAATGCCGAATCCGGTCGACGGCGCATTCCGATCCCCAGCGGTCTGAGGAGGCGAAACTGCCTCAGAGACGCCATCAATGTATGGCAGCGCAGGCCAGACTTTTGGCTGTTCTAGTTACTCAGATTTTGTCTTGGTTTGACCAGCCTGCTGCGCTCGATGAAGTTACGAGGGTATCCGGCTATGAAAATGGCGTGCACTGTCATACATTGACGGCGTCTCTGAGGCAGTTTCCCGCCTCCTCAGACCGCTGGGGATCGGAATCGCCCATCGACCGGATTCAACCATTCAGAATCTAGTTATGAGACCGAAAGCCCCCCTTCCACGAGCTGAGACTTCCAACATCATCTACAGGATCCAATGTGACTCCTGTGAAGTTAACTACGTCGGAGAGACACGGAAGCGGTTGCAGACCCGTGTTACCGAACACGTGTGGGCAGTGAGGAGAATGGACCCATTGTCCCTGGTGGCAGAACACTGTGCAAACTCTGGGCACACGTTCGCCTTCCAAAACGCCGAAATCCTGGGTCGAGGAAATGACCGCGTAACCAGGGAAACAATTGAAGCCTGGCACACGGAGCCTACGTCGATCAACCGTTGTGTCGCCCTTCCGGCAGCCTACCAGGCACTCCGGGCGCAGCTCATCCAACGTTAGAGCAAACACGGAATTAGGCCAAACGTGAATTCCACCGCGGGTGAACCTAGGATGGACATGCACCTAACCACGCCACAATTCGGGGCCGACGAAGGCGCAGTCATGATCACCGCCGCATCATTTGCTACCCCGACAGACGAGGAGACATGCACTCAGGACACAAACAACACAGGGCGCCAATTAAGGTCAATGCTGACCCAGATAATGGCCGCCCCCTCAACGAGACATGTCAACTGACAGAAATTTCCTCCTCCCCTTCTTCACCCCGGTGGCTACAGAGATGATTCCTGTGTGTATGCCGGCAATTAAGGACTCCCCCACCCCGTCTTCCTATAGAGCACACTGTTAAGGTGAACCCGTACAAACAACCCTGTCACAAACTGGCCATCCCCCCCTATAAATACTGTGAGACGCGGTACGATACTCACCTCCGACGATGGAAGCTTGTATGCTTTTGAAACGTCAGGACAATACACCTTTAGTCCCTGAGATCGCCTTTTCTTCTCAATTATATCCGGGGACACGCATATTCGCTTCAATCAGCAATATATATATGTATATTTATATATGTTGACATACAGCAAAGCAAGATATTCAAGAAGAAAATATGGAATTCCTTGGGAAAATAGAAACTTTAATGCGTACATTTTCGAGCCTGCTCCCCCTGCTCAATGTCAGACTATGGGGTGGGTACTGGAACAATTTATTAATTAAACGTGTTAAACAAAGTAATCTACGTTTGGGCAAAATCCGAACCAATACACGTTGAGTGCGTTTTGCCATCCGGTCGTGATTGGTTCTGTGCGTGTGAATTTTGCCTTAACCATTTTGAACGCGGCATCCAAATCAATATAACAATTGATGAATGCCTCATCTGATGGCATTGCTTCCAGGAATTAATGGCATTTTCTGGTTGGGCAGGTGGAAAGAATCCGTGTTGTAACCTATGCAAATGTATGCCGTTTCCTGTGTATGCATAGCCATTTGGGATAAATGGTATCGTCTTCTAACCGCTAACTGAGGTAAGCATAGGTGGGGTTGAGAAATATTACCCAGTTTGCCCACAATTAACGGCATTACAACTGGAACATGGGATTTTGTAGACAACACTTTTTTTATCAAGATAGCTAAAACTGTCCTTAGGGTGTAAAAGCTGTGAGTGTTAAGTACATGTAGGATGGTGTACTACTTGTATCTGGTGTTTTCTATGCTGTCTTCCGGCAATCATGGATATATTTTTAATGTATGGGAGAGTTTGTCAGGTCAATGTTTTGGGTGCCAGGGTGACCATGTCTGTGAAAATTCCTTTCTATCTGGATTCTTGCCCCTTCATGGGGTAGATGCACGAAGTCAGGCAGGTGTCCATTTTTAGGTAATAATTTTAAGAGGTATTTCATGTCTGCTCGATATCTTACTTCATCAGAGCAGTGTGTTTTGGCTCCTAGAAATGGCCGTGAATTCCTAGAAGCAATGCACTCATATGAAGTATGCATCAACCGGCATATCAATTAGGATGACGTATACAAAATCGTTAAGGACAAATTCAAACGCACAGAACCAATCTCGACAGGATGACAAAATGCACTCAACGTGCATTGGTTCGGATTTCGACCAACCGCAGAAATATTTGTTAAACACGTTTAATTAATAAATTGTTCCTGTACGCACCCCGTAGTCTGACAACGAGCTGGCGGACAAGCCTCGAAAATTCACGCATTAAAGTTTCTATTTTCCCAAAGAATTTCGTCTTTTCTTATATAAATATATGCTGCAATATATTTGAAACATTTTACTTTTTCCGGCAATAACTTCATCTCCCACTGTATACTTCGTTCCCGTTGTGGAATTCTTCGGTCAACATATACGAGGTGAATTGAGTCTTTCCGTATTCTTTCTGAACACAAAAATAAAGTGTCATGTGAACGTGTTGAAACACTTTAATTAAAATTTTATTTTTCTTTAGTCTTCAGGATATATGTGTTGGCGTTTATTTATCAAATAAGCATCTTTTCATTTTTAAAGCCAATTTATCAAAAAAAGCAAACCGTCTTTGCAAAATATTAGAAACCATAAATTTCTGCCTGTTTTTCGGGTAGGAAAACGAAAAGAAATTATCCATGTTGGTTATGAGTTTCTTTCGGGTATTATTTGAGGCAAACTTAATTTCACAGGCATTTATGCATTTTTTTCTTAGATTTCCAATCATGTTCACGAATTTCGTTATACCGCTTTCAAAGATTGAAGTATTGCGTTATAAATTTTGGCCCATACCAAATTTGAAAAGATGTACATAAAAATGTCACAGGATATAGGAATGGTTATTTTTAGTCCTCTTAACGTCAAATTCCTAGCATTGCAGAACAATGTAGTTGCCAGTCTTCATTCTAGGAACTTGACTTTTGCTATACTTCCATCCTCGCAGACTGTTCTTTCAGCCCCAGGCACAACCAGATAAGCCTGTCTCGTAAACTGATCGGTAAACGCACTTCCTACACCTATTGCAAATCTATCCAACAATGTTTTGTGACACTCTCCATCGCGTCGAAGTTTCTTTATCTTCAGTTATTGTTTGAAACATTTAAAATCATCAGTTTTTGTGTCGTAATATTACTTTGTAAGACACCAATATTGTGACATACATTCACCATATTGGTGTCTGTCTTAGTGGTGTAGGTGTACTAGTTAGGGGCAGCACCACACAGTTTGCATTTGGTCGCTCCATTTGTCTCGTACAGGTGGTGAATGCTCCTGTGGCCGCCTCTAACTGGTACCCAACTCTCACCTGTGGCTCCTCGAAGTTGGGTTCTTCCCAGCGGCCACACCCCGGGCAACCGTCACGACCGGCGGGCTAAACCAGGTGAGGGTCTCCGGTGTTGTGTGTGCCTCCACACCCGGTATGTCTGACTCCCGAACTTTCCACCTCCCCCCTCTCAAAAAGTCCTACGGTGGGGGCGACAGCAACCCCGTAGGCGGCCCAGACTAACTCGGGTCGTTCTTCCACTTAAACAAAACCGTGACCCATAGTGGAGAACGGCAGCCGTCTGGGATGTCCGAGCAGCCCTATTAAGGGATAGCATTGCTTGCCTCCTCGCGGAGGAAGGGGCTAGAAAATGTGCCTTAAAAAAAATGCTGGGACTCAAGTCTTCTGCAGCTGGCCGCGGCTCGCAGATCGCAAACTACGCGGTCGTAAAACTCAAACCAACAACAATACCACCTGTCCCCATCCCCCCTCGCCATACTCTCCAGGCTGCTCGGGTGAGTCCACTCACACTAGCAGCCATGAATGTTCGTTCCCTTTTAGACAACCCTTGGAGGTAACGGCCGGAATGGAAGACGGCGCTAGTCGCTCGGGAACTGGCGTGCTACAAGGTGGACATTGATGCTCTCACCGAGACCCGATTCTCTGAGCAGGGTCAGCTGGAGGAGGTGGGGGCCGGCTACACTTTCTTTTGGAGCGGCCGGCCAAAGGCAGATCGACGCGACGCTGGTGTTGCCTTTGCCTTCCGTAACGACATTGTGGGACGTTTGCCCTGTCTGTCGCAGGGTATCAATGATCGCCTGATGAGCCTCCACCTGCCTCTTCGGGGAGACCAGTTCGCCACCATCATCAGTGCCTACGCTCCCCCAATCACGAGCTCTGATGCGGCGAAGGACAAATTCTACGAGGACCTGCACGTCTTGCTGGTGACTGTGCCGAAAGAGGACAAGTTAATTGTCCTTGGTGTCTTCAATGCCCGCGTTGGGACGGACCACGCTGCCTGGCAGGGAGTGCTGGGTCCCCACGGTCTCGGTAGCTGTAACGATAACGGCCTCCTTCTTCTGCGCACGTGTGCGGAACACCGTCTCCTGCTAACCAACACCTTTTTCCGCCTTCCGACGCGGGAGAAGGCCACGTGGATGCACCGTCAGTCGCGGCCCTGGCATCTGCTGGACTATGTTCTCGTCCGGAGGCGAGATCGACAGGACGTGCTGGTAACCAAAGCGATCCACGATGGCGATGGTTGGACAGATCACAGCCTCGTCATCTCCCAGATGAGGCTCCGACTGCAACCCCAACAAAGGTCCCAAGGTAAGGGGCCGCCATGTAGGTTAAATACTCTTTTATTAAATTTGCCTGCTCACTGTTTTGATTTCAGGAACCAAATAACCGAGAAACTGGAGGACCTGCATGCTGCAGATGATAACACTACCGTGGAGACACGATGGTGTCAACTGCAAAATGTCATCCAGTCCACCGCCCTCAATGTACTCGGACGCGCACACCGTCGACATCAGGACTGGTTTGACGACAATGACGCCGACATCAGCAACTTACACGTGGAGAAGAATGGAGTACACAAAGCCTACATGGACTTTCGAACTGATGCCACCAAAGCAGCCTTTTCATATGCCGGCGCCTTGTACAACAACGGCTGCGGGAGATGCAGGATGCCTGGATGATCCGAAAGGCTGAGGAAGTCCAGGGGTATGTGGACCGCAATGAAATGAAAAACTTTTTCAAAGCCATCAAGGCCATCTACGGCCCGGGTATCAAGGGGTCCGCACCGCTGCTCAGCTCTGACGGCACAACACTGCTGACAGAGAAATCGAAAATTCTGAAGCGCTGGGCCGAGCACTTCAGAAATGTCCTTAATGGCTCATCAGCCATCTCCGATGCTGCCATTGACCGGCTCCCTCAAATTGACACGCAAAATAACCTAGATCTGCTGCATTCCCTACCAGAAACAATCCGAGCCGTGCAGCAGATTTCCAGCGGTAAAGCACCGGGACCCGAGGAAATCCCACCGGAAGTCAACAAGCACGATGGGCCCCGGCTGATGGCAGAACTCACAAAACTCTTCCAAGAGATGTGGCGCCAAGGACAAGTTCCTCAGGATTTCAAAGACGCGACCATCATCCATCTCTACAAACGGAAGAGGAACCGGCAACTCTGTGATAATCACAGAGGCATCTCGTTGCTCAACATCGCCGGGAAGATCTTCGCCGGTATCCTTCTCAATCGTCTTAACGGTCACCTAGAGCAAGGCCTGCTCCCACTCCCACATCAGGCAACTGACCGGCTCAGACAGTGTCTGATGGTGGGGGTTGGGGAGAAAGTGAGGTCGACAGCTCAGCGCATGTTTCCTCACTATAAAGCAATCTGACGCGCTTGAAGCTATCACGGTGCTCTAAAAGCCGTGGCTTGGAAGGTTGCCAACTGACGGGATAACTCGGACCGCTTGGTCAGCCCAATGTGTGTTTTGTGTGGAGTGGCTGACTGGCGGACTGAGAGTCAGGTTGCAATGGCTCGTTCTTAATGTGGCCTTTATGACACTCCCACTGCGTGGGATCCGAGCCAGGTGTGGTGGCACACCTAAGGGCGGCTCCGGCCGCGCCAGCCACCTGCATCCTCTCCCGCCTCCGGTCTTCTTGACTCTGTCTTTACACCGGGATCAGGTGGGGGAGGAGAAGAGTGTGCGGTTGCTGCTGTGCAAGGCCACTATCACTTAAAACTAATTCACGCGCAAGTTACAGTCCCTGTACCACCTTTCCATGGTTCATACGGTGGACATCGTCGGACTTCGACGGTCGAACTATGGTCTGTCTTAGCTGTTTTAGATTACACCTCAAAAATTATAATCACCCAGCAAAGAGTGATTCCATGTAAGAAATTTTCCTCTCCTATAGACTTCAGGATATATGTGTTGGCTTTATCTATCAAATAATTATGTTTTAATTTTGCAAGCCAATTTATCATGAATTGCAAACCGTCTATGCAAAATATTAGAAACCATGTATTTCTGCGTGTCGTTTGGGTAGGAAAACGATACAAAATTATCCATGTTGGTTTGAGTTTCTTTTGGGCATTGCTTGAGGCAACCTTTCTTGCACAGGCATTTATACATTTTTTTCTTAGTTTTCCAATTCGGTTCACAAATTTTGTTATACTGCTTTCAAAGATTGTTGTATTGCGTTATAAATGTTGGCCAATACCAAATTTGGAAGGATGTACATAAAAATGGCCTCTTAACGTCAAAATCCTAGCATTGCAGAACCCTGTAGTTGCCAGTTGTCCTTCTAGGATCTTGACTTTTGCTGTACAACAATCCGCGCAGACTGTTCTTTCAGCCCCAAGGCACAACCAGATAAGCCTGTCTGGTAACTTGATCTGTGAACGCCTGCACCTATTAGCAGATCTATCCAACAATGTCCTGTGACGCTCTCCGTTGCGTCGAAGTTTCTAAATCTTCAGTTATTGTTTAAAACATTTAATCTCATCAGTCCTCGTGTTGTAATATTACTTTATAAGACACCAATATTGTGACATACATTAACCATATGCATGTCTGTCTTAGCTGTTTTACATTAAGCCTCAAAAATTATAATCACTCAGCGAAGAGTTATTCCATGTTAGAAATTAAGTTTATTAGCCATGCACGGCTATTTTCGGTTAACAAACGAATTTCTATGGATGGCAGACTGCATAAAATTGTCACATGGCATTCACATGTTCATTAAGTCTAGCAACACGTTACGTTTTCCAATATTTCCAGCATCCTTATTTGCCTATTATTTGTTACAGTTTGATTGAGGACTATTTTTTCTTAAATAAGTTACATTTGTCAGAGTCAGGGTGCACCTATTAGGTTCCATTGTCAACAAATCAAAAGGTGTCATCGTTTTGCGCGAACATTTTCTTATATAGCTTGCTAAATTTGTTATTTTTATCATCGTCTCCTAAACATTGACTTTAAAACATCAGTCCTCTAGATGCCTGCCTTAATTTCAGAGGTTATCGAATGCTCAGAAATCAACAACTAAACCACCTATTAATTAAGCTTTTATAAATTATTTCTCATTTGAAAACATGAATCAGTTTTTCATCTGAATGTTGCTTTAGTTTTTATTTAAACTAGTCTTTTATGAACTTAAAAATTTGGTAATTCAATGGTTCTCTCTTAGCTGTCCTTATAAGTTCCATCAGCAGTGTGCTAGTTGTGAAACAACGCAGCTGAAAACCTTACAAACTTGTGAAATAACTGATCATAGAAACCACGCACAAACGCGTGCCTGCTTTTAATTCATTGCGATTTCATAAATTACTTGAGGCCTCATTGGTGCTCTCATGGTAGTTTCGTATTCTGGAGGGAAAATTTTGTTTCTTATAACATTATTCAGATTAAATGTCACCGTTTTCCAGTATCTTGCCATCCGGATACCACACATACCTAACGCAAACTTAATTATACGTGTCATATCTTGCATGGGTTTTTCTTGGCAAAATCTTACGTTTTTTTTCCTCATATTCAAATATACAAGGAAATGGGGTGAATTCTGTGTCTCCGGCACAAATCGGTCACCGATGAGTAATAAATAATATTTCTCGGTTCTTTATCTCCGACAGTGCCAATTTTTCTTTGCTGGGAATTGCCAATAACTTTTTTTGATGAGAATGAAAAATTAGCGAAAATTCGAGTGCCATCGTGTGAGCTTCGATTTACTCTGGGCAAGTCAGTGAATCAACCGTATTTATAAAGCAGAAAGCAGGTAAATAACACAATGCCAGTGAGGTTCGGTTATCATATTTAAACCAAACCATTAAGTCGCCATGAATGATAGCTAAAGTGAGGCATATGGTCAAAGTTGGCAACTTCTTATTTCCCGTTGGCCTGATAGTTTTATCTTCTTTTGAGTTTTAGGCGAAAGCTGCTCCACATGTTTTCTGTTTCAAATAATTTTTAGGTTTAAATAATATTACAAATCTATTTTTATTATTCTTTTTAAAGATTAAAATTCGAAAATAATTAAAATTAAGTAATATAAGATTTTCGTAATAATAATCATCACAGACAGCTTCTAATAGTAATAGTGTATTTTTCCCTTATATTACCAATCAGTGAAGGTACTGCCCGCTGACCTGATTAACCCAATACATGTCCTTCAGTTAAAACTTTCAGAAATATTTCCTTTGATTATTTTCTGGATTGAACATATCGAAAACCACATAGACAATGCTGGAGACCCACTGAGGACATGAATCTCTCGGTATTGCGTCATGCAGCAGCCGAAACATCGTCGAAGCTCGTATTTTAGAAATGCAATTATGACATGCGGCAACACGTTTCGTATTTAATGCGCCTGCACAAACTTCAGGTGACCATTTCACAATCGAAAGCCCGATTGCTCCTGGGAATAAGAAAGGTGAAGGATATTTCACTCTGCCTGCCGACAAGGGACGCTCGAAGGTAGTTATGGATAAGACCGAGTACTGTAAGAATCTGGAAGGCCTCGTGATGGGCAAGGAGTCTTGAGTTCTATCGGCTGACAGTGAGTTTTGCATGCTCAAAAATACCATCACAAAAACGATAGAGAAGTTGATGAAGACAGGAACAATTACGAGAAAGGAAGCACTAGCTACAAAGGCAAATGATGATGCGATGGGGTGCTTCTACGTCCTAACGAAGGTATACAAGCCAGGAGTGCCATTAGGCACCATCGTTTCTTTACAGGGTACCTCAACTTTTGGGTTGACAATGTAGTTCTACCAGTGACTGTGTTTCCCTTCAAAGGGTTCACAGTGGACAGAAAAGACTGCTGAAGAGTTTGTGTCCCGCATCCAACACCTGGAAGTGGAGGCAGACGAAGTGATTTTATAGTTTGATATGATCTCTTTTTTCACTTCTATTCCAACCTGGCTGGCTATCGACAGTCTTGGCGGTCTTCTCTGAGAAAAATACAATGAAACGGATCAACAGCTCAAACGAGTGCACATCATCGAGTTCCTGGAATTGTGTCTTAAAAAATGCTTCAATTTTAACTGCCAGATTTACGGGAAAAAAGCGGACACCAATGGGCTCACTTATAACCGGATTGATTGCCGAAGCAGTCTTGAAGAGGCTCCAGTGAGTGGTCTTCAGCTCTTCCTACAAAATTCTGGGCCAGATACATTGACCACTTATTCGTCATTATCAAAAGGAGCGAAGTTCAGGTATTCAAGACACTTTTGAACACAACCTATCCCGAAATCCAGTTTACTATGGGAGATGAGGTCAATAATCAGTTGCCCTTCCTCGACGTGCAAGTGACACAATATTCACCATTTCCTTATATATTTGAATATGAGGGAAAAAAACGTAAGATTTTGGCAAGAAAAACCCATGCAAGATATGACACGTATTATTAAGTTTGCGTTAGGTATGTGTGGTTACCGGATGGCAAAGAGAATGGAAAACGGTTATATTTAATCTAAGGAATGTTATAAGAAACAAAATTTTCGCTCCAGAATACGAAACTACCATGAGAGCACCAATCAGGCATCAAGTAATTTATGATATCGCAATGAATAAAAACGCAGGCACGCGATTGTGCTTGGTTTCTATTATCAGTAATTTCACAAGTTTGTGAGGTTTTTAGCTGCGTGGTTTCACAACTAGCACACTGCTGATGGAAGCTTATAAGGACAGCTAAGAGAGAACCATTGAATTAACAAAGTTTTAAGTTCATAAAAGACTAGTTTAAATAAAAACTAAAGCAACATTCAGATGAAAACTGATTCATGTTTTTAAATGAGAAATAATTTATTGAAGCTAAATTAAAAGCTGGTTCAGTTGTTGATTCCTGAGCATTCGATAACCTCTGAACGTAAGGCAGGCATCTAGAGGACTGATGTTTTAAAGTCAATGTTTAGGAGAAGACGATAAAAATAACAAATGTAGTAAGCTATATAAGAAATTGTTCACGCAAAACGATGACACCTTTTCGATTTGTTGACAATGGAACCCAATAGGTGCACCCTTGACTCTGACAAATGTAACTCATTTAAGAAAAAATAGTCCTCAATCAAACTGTAACAAATAATAGGCAAACAAATATGCTAGAAATATTGGAAAACGCAACGTGTTGCTAGACTTAACGAACATTTGAATGCCATGTGACAATTTTATGCAGTCTGCCATTTATAGAAATTCGTTTGGTTACCGAAAATAGCCGTGCATGGCTAATAAACCTAATTTCTAACATGGAATCACTCTTCGCTGAGTGATTATAATTTTTGAGGTTCAATGTAAAACAGCTAAGGCAGACACGAATATGGTTTATGTATGTCACAATATTGGTGTCTTACAACGTTATATTATGACACAAGAACTGATAAGGTTAAATGTTTCAAACCATAACTGAAGATTAGGATAACTTCGACGCAACGGAGAGCGTCACAGGACATTGTTGGATAGATCTGCAATAGGTGTCGAAAGTGTGTTCACCAATCAGGTTACGAGACAGGATTATCTGGTTGTGCCTTGGGGCTGTAAGAACAGTCTGCGCAGATGGTAGTTTAGCAAAAGTCAAGATCCTAGAAGGACAACTAGCAACTACAGGGTTCTGCAATGCTAGGATTTTGACGTTAAGAGGACAAAATTACCATTCATATATACTTTGCCATTTTTATGTACATCCTTCCAAATTGGGTATTGGCCAACATTTATAACGCAATAAAACAATCTTTGAAAGCGGTATAACAAAATTCATGAACATGATTGGAAAACTATGAAAAAAATGTATAAATGCCTGTGCAAGACATTTTGCTTAAAACAATGCCCAAAAGACACTCAATACCAACATGGATAATTTTGTATCGTTTTCCTACCCGAACGACACGCAGAAATGTATTGTTTCTAATATTTTGCAAAGACGGTTTGCTTTTCGTGATAAGTTGGTTTTAAATTTGAAAAGATGCTTATTTAATAAATAAACGCCAACATATATATCCTGAGGACTAAAGGAAAGGAAAATTTTAATTAAAGTTTTTCAACACGTTCACATGACACTTTATATTTGTGTTCAGAAAAAATACGGAAAGACTTAAATAACCTTGTATATGTTGACCGCAGAATTCCACAATGGGAACGAAGTATACAGTGGGAGATGAATTTATTGCCGGAAAAAGTAAAATGTTGCAAATATATTGCAAGTATATATATATATATATATATATATATATATATATATATATAAAGACGAAATTCTTTGGGAAAATAGAAACTTTAATGCGTAAATTTTCGAGGCTTGTCTGCCAGCTCAGCGTCAGACTATGGGGTGTGTACAGGAACAATTTATTAATTAAACGTGTTTAACAAATATTTCTGCGGTTGGTCGAAATCCTAACCAATGCACGTTTAGTGCATTTTGTCATCCAGTCGAGATTGGTTCTGTGCGTTTGAATTTCTCCTCAACGATTTTGTATCCGGCATCCTAATCGATATTCCGGTTGGTGCATACTTCATATGACTGCATTGCTTCTAGGAATTCACGGCCATTTCTAGGAGCCAAAACACACTGCTCTGATGAAGTAAGATATCGAGCAGAAACGAAATACCTCTTAAACTTCTTATCTAAAAATGGAAACCTGCGTGACATCGTGCATCTACCCATGAACGGGCAAGAATCCAGATAGAACGGAATTTTCACAGACATAGTCACCCTGGCACCCAAAACATTGACCTGACAAACTCTCCCATACATTAAAAATATATCCGTGATTGCCGGAAGACAGCATAGAAAACACCAGATACAAGTAGTACACCATCCTACATGTACTTTACACTCACAGCTTGTACACCCTAAGGACAGTATTAGCTACCTTGATAAAAAGTGTTGTCTACAAAATCCCATGTTCCAGTTGTAATGCCGTTAATTGTGGGCAAACTGGGAAATATTTCTCAACCCACCTATGCTTACCTCAGTTAGCGGTTAAAAGACGGTACCATTTATCCCAAATGGCTATGCATACACTAGAAACAGGGCATACATTTGGATAGATTAAAACACGAATTCTTGCCACCTGCCCAACCAGATAATGCCATTAATTCCTTGAAGCAATGCACTCAGACGAGGCATGCATCAAGCGTCTGACGTTGAGAAGGGGGAGCAGGCTCAAAAATGTACGCATTTAAGTTTCTATTTTCCCAAATGGTTTCATATTTTCTTCTTGAATATCTTGCTATGTCTGTATGTTAATATATATAAATATACATATATATAAAGAAAGGAGATGCAACAGTCATTTTCGGGGTTTTTTTGACATTTTTCAGCCAATAATATTCCTGACTAATAGCTACGACTTGAAACACAAACATGCGCTCGAGTACGGCGCAGACAGTGCACATACTGAGTCAATCTGGTGGGTCATTAGCAAAAGCTAAGTTAAGTTGTTGCAGGGCAGATTCAAAACCGCAAACACCGATTGTCGCTTCTGTCAATTTTCCAGGTAGACTAGGTGAAATGCCATTCCTAGGTTTGTCAAAATCTGCTTCCACAATGATAAAAACATTTTGCTAATGTGTAAAAGTTTAAAATAACCGATTCTGCTGAGTCTGCAGTCTTGCCGGCAAATATTTACAGTTTTATCGCAATAATGACCACGCAATTCAACTGATTTGTTACCTTCTAAATAAAATCATAAAATGCTCGGAAAAATATAAGCAGACCAAATATTGTTTGCCAAAATGGAATCTTGGAACTTAATAAATATACATGACACGTTGAATAAAAGTTAAATAGTTGTTGGAAAAGTAAATTTGAAGTGATTAACGCGACACTGGGCATTATTTTCAGAAATATTAAAAAAATATCTCTGTCTTGGCTCTTATTTGTTGCGGGATTGCTGAATACGACTAAGAGCTGTTGCAAGCGACGCACAAATTCAAGAAGCAAGAAGAACTTCCAAAATGCCGATTACTATATGAGAGTAAAATTACCCAAATAAGAAGTTAATTTTGAAGTTTGTGTAAGTATGTTTAACATCATTCACCACTTAAAACTAGAAAACTGACTTATATATACTTAGATGCACATTAAGATTTTTATTAAAAATGGGTAAGCGATGCATCAGCCTTGCATCGTAAATCATATGTATTCTCACGAAACTCTGTCTTCCAGTTTCTACAGAGCAAAATGTCCCATCAGAACTTGTAAAACATCTACTGGAATTGCTACGATTTTATGTGGATAAAATACTCTAACCATTCATGGCACCAGCTGCACAACTGATCTTACAATTCATTTCGATTTCACGGTAAATACTCCACTATAATTAATATCTCTAGATGTTTGGAAAATGGTTATTCAACAACATTGAAGCAGAAAACTTTCCAGCCTATCATGGTTTTTTGAAACAATATAAGAATGGCCTACTGAGAACTCCCGCATGTTTACCCTATGTGCAGCTCCATAAGCTACATGTGATGTGCTAACTCTTCAGCTGTTGAAAACATATTTTGACTAAAATCTTGCTAGTAGACAGAAAGTTAAGAAACATAATTTCTACCTAGTACATCTTAGTATAGATACAATAAAAAATTATGAATTCTTCTAAATTGGCAAGGCACAGTTCTCCTTTAGGAGCAATATCTGACGGAGGATCGAAGAAAATCCTGCTCGTGTCGAGTATTCCAAAAATATGATATACCAAAGCTGTGTTTGCGTGATTTTCAGAGCAAGTTGGTTTACTTTTAGATAACTGTAGGTTATGAACATCACCATAAAAGCCAAAATTTACAGGCTAGTGTTTTTTTTCATGTTCGACGGGAGAACAGTGTGCAAGTCCCGAATGTTTCACTCGCTAAACATTATCCGTTTTTCAGCAATATCGATGCAACAGGATTCTACCTATGTCTGCCCCGGTAAAAATGGCAATGAAGTCAACCCAGGGATTTCTAGCTTCTATCCGTTATTATTATTAAATTTTTTGAAACATTAAAAGTAATGCGTACTGTTGACTTCGTAAATTCAATCAAGCGAAAGCAAAACCCCATGCAATTATGTAAGGACCGTATGCACCTGCTGTTATGCCCACCCGTAAATTCCTTATTACTACTGGTTCCGTATTATATCAGCCTAGGTCTTCTGGCTTTCTTATTGTTGTACAGAACCTACTGTTACCGTTATTAAGTCTACCGTTAGTTTATGTTAATATTTTAAACATTAACGCCAAGCACAAGATTTTCAACTGTGAAAGTTTCTAAAAAACAACATTTTTAATGATTGTTAAATACAACGACTAGTTATATGCCTGAATGAATGCGATCTGATTGTCCGTACACATTAACCCTTCCAGCCGCCATTTATTCCGTGCGCTGGTCTCATAATAAAGACTCAGTGAAATCCGCAATGTTTTCTTGCAGCATTGATGGTGTTTAATCGTTTTCCCAAAAAATTTTATCCAAATTGCATAGTAAGCGGTAAACTGTGGGATCGAATTCTGGAGGATTGAAAACTTCCAACTCCAACTCCTGTAGGTTTCCACTCATTTTTTTAGTGAGCGTTCTAGCACTCTTGTGTGATTTAATAGTAATCAGTTAGTTGACTTCTCTAGGCTGTTTTCCGCTTTAAGGTTTTAGAATCATTTGGTACAACTGGTTAAATTATATTTCTACCGTAATTGATAAGCCATATTTTTTTAAGTTGTAATGCATCACATCTACAACAGCCCACCAAACAGCCATCTGTAGCATCCTTAGATATTTATTGCATTTTGAGCTCTGTTTTATGGCCGAAAATTTAAAATTATCCTATTTTATCCCTTTCTTATCATTCTCTGAAGTTCATTTCAAAAATAAATTACATTTGTGACGAGCAAGCAAACAAAATTAAAACTTCAAAATGCTCCTACAGGAGAACTGTGCCCTGTCACTTTACAAAAATACATGGTTTTTCATTTTATCTATGCTAAGGTGTACTAGGTAGAAATTATGTTTCTTAATTTTCTGTCTACTAGCAAGATTTTAGTCAAAATATTTTTTAAACAGCTGAAGAGTTAGCATATCACATGTAGCTTATGGAGCTGCACATAAGGTAAGACATGCAGGAGTTTCCAGTAGGCCATTCTTATATTGTCGCAAAAAACCATGATACGCTGGAAAGTTTTCTGCTTCAATGTTGTTGAATACCCATTTTCCAAACATCTAGACATATTAATTGTAGTGGAGTATTTACCGTGAAATCGAAATGAATTGTAAGATCAGTTGTGCAGCTGGCGCCATGAATGGTTGGAGTATTTTATCCACATAAACATCGCAGCAATTCCAGTAGATGTTTTACAAGTTCTGTTGGGACATTTTGCTCTGTAGAAACTGGAAGACAGAGTTTCGTGAGAATACATATGATTTACGAGGCAGTGCTGGTGCATCGCTTACCCATTTTTAATAAAAATCTTAATGTGCATCTAAGCATATATAAGACATTTTTGTAGTTTTAAGGTGTGACTGATGCTGAACATACTTACACAAACTTCAAAATTAACTTCTTATTTGGGTAATTTTACTCTCATATAGTAATCGGCATTTTGGAAGTCTTACTTTCGCCTTGTATTTGTGCTTGGCTTGCAACAGATCCTTGGCATAGTCACCAATCCAGCAAAAAATAAGAGCCACGACTGAGACATTTTTTAACATTTTTTAAAAAATAATGCCCATTGTCGCCTTTCTCACTACAAATTTCTTTTTTCCACAACTATTTTACGTTTATTTAACGTGTCATTTATATTTCATAAGTTCAAATTCTTTTTTGGCAAACATTATTTGGTCTGCTTATATTCGTCCGAGCATTTTAGACTTTTATTAAGAAGGTTACAAATCAGTTGAATTGCGTGGCATTATGGCGATAAAACTGTAAAATGTTTTGCCGGCAAGACTGCAGACCCAGGAGAAAAGGATTTGTAAAATTTTACTCGTTAGCAAAATGCTTTTAACATAGTGGAAGCAGATTTCAACAAACCTAGGGATGGCGTTTCGCCTTGTCTACCTGAAAAAGCGACAGATTCTGCATTCAGCGTTTGCAGTTTTGAAGCTGCCCTGCTAAAACTTAACTTAGCAGGCTGTATAACTGCAGTTGTCCGTTTTTTTAGTGACTGCGTTCTAAATTCATATTTCAAAGTATGCCGTATTTTGGAAAAAGTTTTTTTATTGAGCATGATGTCATAAACGTGCAAAGTTGGGAGTGATTGACTTTGGATTTTTGGTACATCGGTGACTTATTCTATAAAGTACTCTCCGTCAGATTTTTATTTATCTTAGACATTTTTTTCTATTTCGCGTTTGACTTTGGAGTAGTCTTACATGTGAATTAATTAAAAACGCAGTAAAAGTAGTTCATTGTTTACTGTTTGCACAGACGTCTTTTTAGTTTAATCAATATTTGATATATTAATTAACAGTTAATAAACATACATGTCAACTGGCACAGTTAAAGTTGCACACAGGAAATCCCCTTCCTTATATTCACTGGGGCTATGAATGCTTAAAAGTTTTAATCTTCCAAAATTTAAACGGAATTTAAATATTATACACCAATTCTGCCATCTCCAATGTATTTTAGCATCATAAAAGAACACTTGAAGTCTATAGTTTGCCAACCTTTTTTACCTATATTTGTTATCTTATAATAATTAAAATGAAATTGAAATTAACAGTGATGTAAAATTACAGTTGTTATTTAACCAATGTTATTTCCTTCCGCTTCGAATTCATACTTCTAAAAAGGTATCCATAATCTTGTGTGGATGACTCTGGCGTTTCCTCTGTCAATTGAAAATTAGTTGGCAATTTTGCTTTTAACTGGCTTACAAGGTGGTTTGACATGGTTATAATTCTGATAGCTGCTTCGAAATACAGAGAGGGAGATTAATAGGCTTTATTTTAGAGTATCCTTCAAAATTTTTGGCAGGAACGTAGTTGAATCATGAAAATTTACAATTCGCGCACTAACCCTGAGCGTCTTCTTTGTATTTACGTTCTGTTGAACATGCATAAAATGTTAAAAAAAAACATTACTTCTGTTCGCCTATACATGCTGCAAGTGGTCACAATCTAAGGCGTTGGTTGATGGTGTACTTAATTAATGAGAGTAGCAACGTTTCGTAAATTGATTGTCTTCCTCGAAGTGGTAACATCACAGCACAAAGAACTGGAGGGCTATTATGCTTTTTATAATGACCATGACTATCAATTCAAGGTTCATAATCATACTAGTGACTATTTTAATTATTGTCTAACCTCGATTTGATGATACTAGAAGATCTTTCTATTCAATAACACTAGTCTTACATGAGCATCGAGCATAGTCCAATTTTCCCTGACACGTTTCTCGATATTTACATACTATAAGTAACAAATTCTTTTGCGTACTTCTTAGCATAGCCAACTGGTTAAATATTTTAGAAACGTCTAGACGGGCTTTTAACCTGCGCAAGTTCGTCTTTCTTTACTGAGCTAATTCACTTGCGCAGGGACGAATGCATCATTGGTTTCTAGTGTCCTGTAAACAATAACAAATCTTCTAGTTTAGCATCGTAAAAATGATACTAAATCCTACTAAGTTTACTTAATCAAAGGGAAATTTCTATGCAAGTGTTTTCAACTGCTATAGGCTTTGTGAATAAAGTTGCCTAAAAACAACAGTCATATTACCTCATCCTCATCTAAAAATATTTTGCTCTCTCATATTTCTCTTTTTCGGTTTCAGGAGATAAGCTCAGTTAAAAGTCCCTTAATGGCAGTCTTTGCGGTTTAGCTCAGAGTTCCTTCACCTAATTAGTAATAAAAAGATCGGCCTAAAACATTCCATCAAATACTGATCGTATTTAGATATTGCAGTTTCCATTGTGGTTAAGGACAGCAAGTCAGACATAGGCATTCCGTAACTTTCAGTGATTACTTTTTTCCTAAAGTATCTCCAGCGAGGAAAATAAATAAAGATTAAATGC
Source organism: Schistocephalus solidus (assembly GCA_017591395.1). Classification (NCBI taxonomy): domain Eukaryota; kingdom Metazoa; phylum Platyhelminthes; class Cestoda; order Diphyllobothriidea; family Diphyllobothriidae; genus Schistocephalus; species Schistocephalus solidus. The sequence goes on from WEDG01004347.1 coordinate 18,550, forward strand.
AGAATGAAAAGTGCACTTCATCTCAAAAACAAATAAAATGAGTAAGCGTCACAAGCAGATGTCCTTTAATTGTTTTGTTCTCCAGTGCAGCTAAATAACTTTCATTGAAATTATTATTGGTACTATTTTCCAAACTTACTTGTCTTTCAGTATAGAAGGATGGCCTTTCACACTAAAATTTGTCATTTTGTTTGATTATTGCTTAAGCTGCCAGGATAATTGTCGTTGAATTCAAATGTGCAGGTCCGCAAAAATTTAATGTTCGTTCAAGCCGCTACTCTAGTAGACGGCTCAAAATTAGGAGGCAACACTATGCCTTACGTAGTACCAGCCATATCCATGGAACTTCAAATAAGTATTTGTGGTTATCATGATCCTGGCGACTGGAGATGCTTACTCTTTACTGTCTATCACCAGAGGCATATTTTAATGTTTGTCGAGGACAGCCGTTGTTTGTTAAATTTTAAGGTGATTTGTTCCCCATTTGAAAATGAAACATTTTTCTTATAGCGAAAATTTCCATTGAAAAATGCAAAAGAAAATTTGGCAAGCATATGTTAGCTTTCGATAAATTCTCATCATGCCTTTACATTTATATTACTGTTTAACTAAGTCAAATATGCTGGGTGAGTAGAAAACAATTGTACGGTTTTCAGGGTGGGGGGAGGGAGGGGGACAGAAACAAAATTGCGGTCCATTTTCTGATCATGGTCAGAGGGATGGTGGCCACCGGGACCGATCATGTACCTTAAACGTGCAGTTCCTATTTAATTGCAACTTGTACAGACAGATAGACGGAGTAGCTATGGGCTCACCCCTAAGCCCACTTCTGGAGAATATTTTCATGGGCAAGCTGGAAGCTTTACAGCTTCGTCCGCAGATAAATCGTTTAAAATATTATGGGCGCTATGTGGATGATATCTTTGCGGTTGCATCTGAAAAAACGAACATTTCAGCTGCAATGGACACCATAAATCAGGCGCACCAGTCGAATCAAATTTGTACTGGAAGAGGAACAATCTGGATCGCTCCCTTTCCTGGACGTGCTTCTGAGTAGAAGGCCTGACGGGAGTATTTGGCGTAGTGTCTATCGTAAAACGACATGGTCCGGACAATACACCCACTTTGGGATTTTGTACAGCTGAACTTTAAGCGTAATTTAGTGCGGTGTCGGACACAAAGGGCGAAAAGTATCTGCTTGGCCGATAGCATTGACGAAGAGCTGAAGGTTGTAGAAAGCACTTTTTGACAGAATGGATATCCAGATATATTTATTGCTAAGAATATGACCGAAAGACCACCAAAGCTACCGGTGCGAACGGCAAACAAGAAACAACTATTCCTCAGGTTCACATTACAAGGGGACGCAGCAAGTGAACTCTTACGAAGGCGCCTAAGCGAAGCTGTTTCAAGCACATTTCCAGCAGCTGATGCCCATGTGCTGGTTTCGACTACTCCCATCCTCTACGGAGGGGGCAAGGGCAAGCTGCAAGCTGCAAGCCCAGACCACCTCAATGTGCATGTATTCTTTCACCTGCTCCTGTGGGGCAGAATATATTGGTCACACGAGCCGGCGTTTGTCCAAAAGAGAACTAGAACAAATTCCAGCATGGTTAGGAAAGGGGCCAATTAAGAACATAAACAACTTTATCCTTGCACATGTGGTATGCACAGGCCATCTTGTAATTTCCATAGAGGCCTTCCGGGTTATTTACAAGGTCCCCTCAAGCTATTCAAAATTCTTTGGACAGTGTCTGTCTGCTACGGCAGATGCAGCTGCAATCCGGCTACGCAAACAGGTCATGTGTGCTTAAAAGAACTTTATACAGGCACCACAATTACCGTGGCCGAAAGCCACCAATATAGCCGCCCGCATCTAATTACCTGTCCCGGCGGCCACCATTCTTCTGACCATGATCAAAAAACGAACCACAATTTCGTTTTTTCTCCCTCCCTCCCCCACCCTGACAACCGTACACTTTGTTCTACTTACCCACATTTTGACTTAGTTACACTGTTATATAAATGTAATGGCCTGATGAGAATTTATCGAAAGCTAACGTACGCTCACCAAATTGTCTTTTAAATATTTTTTTGGTTGCAAAATTTACTCCTATATAGCATGGGCATGCGAAACGGTCTTAATATGTACCCGAAATTAGCTTTTTTGATTAAGTCACGATTGCACACCAAATGTTCTTTTTATGTCCCGGAGTAACTGTTCTACTTATTAAAATGACTACAGCTCAACAGTGCTACTGCAGACCTTCAAATGACCCGACTCAAATAATGCCGCTCACTGAGACCGCCTAAGGCAAGAATTTTCACTGAGTTCCAAAATTATAATAAGACCACCTACCAGGTCAATCAATTAAACAAGCCTCGGGCAATGCACGAAATCCTTAGCTATATGCCCCCTTTGTGTCCTCTCTCTCTCTTTTCCATCCCTCCACTCCTTCTATCTCGGTCCCCGTGGAAAAATTGTGGATGAACATTCTCCCGATCCAGGGAACATTCTACTCTGTTCGGCCAAATTGAGTAAATTATTCGTGACCAGAGAGCAAAGGAAATGTTGGCTAATACCGCTACATGCACACATAAAATCAAAAATATACACCCTCCGTCTTGACGCTGACAACCTCAGTCTTTGTTCTTGGGCTCAAATATGAACTCAATGCCTTCGTAGCTGGAATTTTTAACGCAAGCGTGACCTGTTGTTCGGTGTCTGCATTTTCATATTCACTGGTTCTTGCATTACAGTGCGACATTCTTTTCTACAACATTTTGGAGCAAAGTCTTCTGGATAAGGAGACCTGTGCAGACTCAAACAGATTAGACAATTTCACCATAAGTTCACTGTATGTCTAATATTCACAAGTAAGCAGTATTTCCTACGACAAATCTCGTTATGCTATAACCAAAATGCTGAATTTTTTGCTCCGTTAGAAAGGATTCCCTGAGTGCGATTATTCAGACAACTTGTTAGAAACACATCCAAAAGCCGGTATTGTGGATTGTCAGAAATAGTTTTGGATCCTGCTGGACAGTTAGCACTTTTGCAACTCCGACTTAAATAAGCCCACCCTGAATTAAAAACGTATTTTGGAACTCGATTTACATTTTATAAGATTGGTCACCGGCTATAGTTATACCCATGATTCTAGCTAAAATTAGTTTCGCGTATTTATCCATTTAGCTCAAAAAACGTCATTTCCTGCAACATCATCAGAATTTATTTGTTTTTCTGAATAGCATAGAAATGAATTGCATGCCATTTTATCTATAATTTACCTGGCGTAAAAAAGGAGGCAAAAGGACGGAATATCGAGGACAATTGTACAGGCTTTTGTCTCTTTATAGCAATGACCGCCTGTACAGAGTTTATTTTTTGCTTTTTTCTAGTTAGAAAAAGCTAGTAAAATCCTAACAAAAACAGCAAGACACCACATATTGTTTACTTTCAGGAAAATACCCGCATAGAACCCCTCTCTAGCTGGAACAGGAGTAAACGTGAAAGAGTGAAGTTTAGAGAACTGCGAGTCATTAACGTTTATCGTCTTTACCTGCAATCAAACATACCAATCCAGGAAGTAACTTAGTCATTCGATACGATCCTACAATTTTTAGGCATCCTGTACTGGTCCTTTCGCAGTCTTTTAAATTTCATCGGAGTCTGAATTGTATCTCTCTTTAATAGAGTAAGCTAAAAGTATTGGTTAACGCTTATTAAAATTATGACAGTTCCTCAGATAAGGAGATATGAGTATGATTGGTAGAATTTCGCTGGATGCATATTGAATGTGGTAACTACCAGAAACATCTAAATGATCAAACATAAATGGGCTTTCACGAATTGAGAACTCCCTCAGCACCATACTCTGACCCGCACATGTTTCATTTTTGTGCCTTTTCACATACTGTTGGCTCCCATATGACACTGAGCTTTCAAATTCACGTTTTTAGGATTTTTTACCCGGAGAGTGCGCGTTCTTTAGTCAGAAGTAGGCATTTGCTAGAACGCCTTTTAGAAAGAGAAAATCTCAGTTCACAAAATTGTAAATAAAGAAATTGTAGGCCTGCATATAATCTTAATTAACTCAAGCTTGATTTATTTTTCTTCCTTTATTTATGGTTAAATTGCCAAAGATAGCTGAAGGAAGTATTTTCAGGTCTTACTGTTTTCAATTTACTTCCGCAAACTCTGAACGTTCATATATGATTTTATATTGGCAAAAAAATATTTGTTTATCTCTTCCTTGAACGACCTAACAGTTTCATTTGATACAATTCCACTATCGTCACATACAAGTAAAATTCGTAAAAATGGATGTCAGTGTTGCACGGTGTATGAATGATGGTTTAAGTATGAGGATAAAAAAATCAACCCCACCATTATTTTTCTGCAATTTCATAGAGGAATTTAACCTTCACTTTGCGGTTACTTGCCTGCTTATTCCAACCATTAAACTCTTCGTCGAAAAATCGTGTGCATATCCGGCATACGCCTTTCCTGACGAGCATGGCGAGAATAATGTGGTTAGCCAAAATTTTGTTTTGTCGCTTCAGCAGCAATTTTTAAATGATGTTCATTACTAATCTGAGGATGAAAGTTTTCAAATTAAACTGCATGGTGGGCATAAGCTGAGTTTTCGTGGCAGGGACAGTGTCTTGTTCAGCCATCAACTCTTGACCCCTAGATATCGAACTATAAATCCTGTGCAGTAGGGTACATGAACAACTGGATAGATGACAACATAGCCACAGCTCTAAAAAACATGTGAACATTAAACCTCCCATGGTATTTCGATACTGGGTGTGTAAGTGGACTCTCTAATGTTCAACCACAACTCATTAGATATAAAATTCAAATCACCTAGAACTCATCAACCCTTCGTGTGATGCAAAATGGTTCAATTCATACGCAGTCCCTTGGGTAATGCAACACAATAAATTGTCAAAAATTGAGCTTCCTCCCAAATTATGTTAAAGTGGCAGTCAGGCACTCTCCCTTTCTGTCAGGCATGACTGTGAACAGTCAAAAACAACCTTGGCTTTGCCGATTGCCACTGATGCTTGGACCAGCAACTCGTGTCTCTGTGCCCAATTACACCACTACTTTAGATGTCTCAACCAAAATACCTGTAAGGTTTTTGTAGCTCGAGCATACTAAGCCCAAACGTACGCAATGTAAAAAATTAACGGATTTCGCCGCAAATTTTCCTACTGCATAGAGATTTTCTAAATTTATAAAACCAAATCATGATTAATTTACGGGGAGATAATATATTATGACAAACAAAGATTAACTTTCCACTGATAAATACTTTAAATGCTACGTAAATGAAGAGATGAAACTTTTAGAACGCGTATTTGAATCCCGTTTTCCAAACTTCGCACATATATTTATTTTGCGTAGAGGCAAATTAAACCGTACGCTTTGTAGCTAAGAGTAAAATTCCCATAGTTAGGCATTTAAAGTTTTAAAATATGGTATTTTATTTTATCAGAATCAAGGATTCTTCGGTCAAAAATGTATTTCCATGCATGCTTGCTGCTGAAGAAGAAGTAAGCGTAAGCAGTCAATCGAAAAGATGTTTACGTAAACTTGGCAGTAAGTCAAAAAAGGGGCATAGATTGCGGAATATGAAAATATTATTTCTTTGTGAAAGGAAGTATGATTTGTTTGACGTAACTTTTTATATCAGCCCCTGTATTTAAGTCAATTTGACACGGAAGGATATACTAGCACTAAATTTTTTTCATAAACGGGCTAATCTATTCAATTTTTAAAATTTAAATTTTAGCATATACCCGCTCTCTTCTTTGAGAGCTAATATTGCACCTCCGACAAAATCAGGAATTCTTTGAGATGACTTCGACATCAATTCCTATAACACGAGCAAATCAGACGAGTAATAATTTTCGTGACATAATGACATGTTTGATTACCGGTGGCGACGGTAAACAAAAGTGACTGCCACTTCACCGAACCTGACTTTCTCACGTTGATACCAGCGTCGCCTAGTGGAAGATTTCCATGCTAGTAGGGGAATAATCCACGACCTATGTGGCCTAAGTTAGCGATAAACACTGACTGTTTATCACGCAACAGGCAAGTGACACGCAATAATGAACACACAAACCATGCAATGGACAGGCGTGCGATCAGTGCTCTACGCACTTTGTTCGGTAAAATGCTAACAATTTACACATTGTGTAAACCTTAATTACAGATGCCTAAAATACAGTCATAGTGTTGAATATTTTAAAATGTATCACTCATTTTTGTGTCTTCGCGTTGTACTACCAGCAAGCATTTAATGCATCTTTGTTTATAATTGCTCACGTCAGTAAGTCAGCAGACAGAGAAGCATTTTTAATGCAATTTATTTCTTTTTGGAACGAAAACATCATTTCATCTTTCAGATAGCAAACTTTTGCAATCGAGATTGAAACTTTGTGTTATGCCGAACAATCCTCAATCTCGTCTACAGAGTAAACCATGTGTAAATTGTTAGCGTTTTACCGAACAAAGTTCGTAGAACAATGATCGCACGCCTGTCCATTGCATGGTTTGTGTGTTCATTATTGCGTGTCACTTACCTGTAGCGTGATAAACAGTCAATGTTTATCGCTAACTTAGGCCACAGAGGTCGCGGATTATTCCCCTACAAGCATGGAAATCTTCCACTAAGCGACGCTGGTATTAACGTGAGAAAGTCAGGTTCGATGAAGTGGCAGTCACTTTTGTTTACCGTCTCCACCGGTAATCAAACATGTCATTCTGTCAAGTAAATTATTACTCGTCTGATTTGCTCGTGTTATAGGAATTGATGTCGAAGTCATCTCAAAGAATTCCCAATTTTGTTGGAGGTGCAATATTAGCTCTCAAAGAAGAGAGTGGGTATATGCTAAAATTTACATTTTAAAAATTGATTAGATTAGCCCGTTTATGAAAAAATGTTAATGCTAGTATATCCTTCCGTGTCAAATCAACTTAAATACAGGGGCTGATGTAAAACGTTACGTCAAACAAATCATATTTCCTTTCACAAAGAAATAATTTTTTCTATTCCGCAATCTATGCCCCTTTTTATGACTTGCTGCCAAGTTTACGTAAACATCACCTCGACTGACTGCTTACGCTTACTTCTTCAGCAGCAAGCATGCATGGAAATACATTTTTGACCGAAGGATCCTTGATTCTGATAAAATAAAATACCATATTTTAACACTTTAAATGCCTAGCTATGGGAATTTTACTCTTAGCCACATAGCGTACGGTTTCATTTTCCTCTACGCAAAATAACTATATGTGTGAAGTTAGGAAAACGGGATTCAAATACGCGTTTTAAAAGTTTCATCTCTTCATCTACGTAGCATTTAAAGTATTTATCAGTGGAAAGTTAATCTTTGTTAGTCGAGCTACAAAAACCTTACAGGTATTTTGGTTGAGACAAATAAAAAAGTGGTGTAATTGGGCACAGAGACACGAGTTGCTGGTCCAAGCATCAGTGGCAATCGGCAAAGCCAAGGTTATTTTTGACTGTTCACAGTCATGCCTGACAGAAAGGGAGAGTGCCTGACTGCCACTTTAACAGAATTTGGGAGGAAGTTCAATTGTTGACAATTTATTGTGTTGCATTACCCAAGGGGCTGCGTGTGAATTGACCCATTTTACATCATACGAAGGGTTGCATCTTCAAGTGGGGTAGGGACCACATGGTCTGCCCGGATGAACGTGTTCCCGAGAGCTAAAGGTAAGTGCATTTGTTATGAGGTGGGTTTAATTATTCAGCATAAGTATCATAGACGGGCTCTGAGTATATTTGAATAAAGTGAGTCCCCAGGGGAATAAGATGATCTCTGAAATGATTGCAATCAGTCTCAGCTACCAAGGATTGGATTTACTACTAAATATTCCAGTAATCCTAATGCATTATATGTTTCATTATGCCGCAGACATCTTGAAGGTGTTTTACCCTCAGAATTCTTAAAATTTATTCACAGCTTGCCAGTATTTATTAAATAAATTGCCACATCTTGCATAGTCTACTTTACTGCAGAGTGCATGGAGTAGTCATATGAATTAAATTTAATTGTGCTACTGCGACTAGAAACGCAAAGATCATTCACTTGGTGTCAGGGTATGACAAATTTCTGTATAGAACATTCTGGGTTGGTATAAACTTAGTGTGCACTTCACGCTCGGTGGTTTTCTCCGTCGTATCACAATACACTTCCTGTGCGAGTAGGTGTGCGGTCAACTGCCTGCACGACAAATCGGTCACCATTCTGAAAAAACTTTGTTATTACATTTGTCGTGCTGCTCGTGTGGTGGGTGTGTCCACTGACACCGTCAAAATCAGATGTAGGCGCAAGGTAATACAGAAGATGTCAAATTCAAACTATCTAGATGACATGAGTGTAAGCGCATTATGGCATGCTTGAGGCTCTAATGTGTAAGTACAATGATCAAACACACATTAATGTCACCTGTGATATGGAAATGGTGAGGAAGAAGAGTTTTTAGAATGATACCTTCCACACCAATTCCATATGGCAGGTGACAACAAAATAAAAAACTACTTTGACCGATAATGTTGTCTAAACACTACGAAGTGATCTACTTTAAAGATTTTTTTAAGTAAGTGCACAATCTTAGGTGCATTACCTTCCGAAAAGAATGTGTAAAGCTACCGACGGGGAACATGATATAGCGTTCCACAAAGCGGCCAACACGAAGGGGACACTACATTGTTAGCTCCATAAAATGTTATAATTTGGTTAACCGATCGCGCTTTCGACAGCAGTTTTGAGTATGGGACCGCAGCAAGCAGACACTTTTCTCCATTGCAGGCGGTGGAAATCAAAACAACTAATCCTAACCCTAACCATAATTTATTGCCCTAGACTGACACAAATCCCAAAGCGTAACAATGTACCCTATCTTCACCCCCTAGCGCTAATCCCAAATACAAAGCATTATTCTATAAATCTAAATGATACCCCCACACTTCATTCCTAATCTCATTGCATTATTCCTTAGCTTTATCTTCATAACTGTTGTCCTAAGAACGAATCCTAACTGTTAACCCTAAACATTGTTGACTTATAATATGCAAAATTAAGCATAAAGTACGTACTTAGGTCAAGTAAGTGGCCCTCGTGTGGTAATACCATACTTGCACGTACATATTTCATCCTAACTAATGCATGGCATATGACAATTTTAACATATATAACCAAACGGAATATTTAATTTATAAACAATCCTTTAGTTTAAGTTTATAAGGTCGCATCATCTGACCGGTCAGAATGATCTTGTCGACAAAAACAAGGGGGACTGGAATGGCTATTTACGCAATATTAGCCGTCGTCAGTCAGCCAAACCAACCCCTATGTAATGCAGCACCAGAGAAATGCATCACGCACTACCCAAGTTGTTAAAATCGAAGGAAAATACTCGTATGAATGTTTTAAATATTTCTGTTAGCGACAAAATCCTTTCATTGTTCGGATTTCAAAAATTCGTGAAGTAGATGACAGGTCTTTTAGAAGACGAAAACTTCCTCAAATACAAATAACATAATGCATCTTATGTTTGCATTTCACCTGACCTAGTGCATGGAACACTGCTCACACGCCTGTCTTTCGCATGATTTGATGGTTTATAATAGCGTGTCATTAGCTTGATGCGTGATAATCAGATGGTGCCTGGCGCAAACCCTACACTCTCTTGAGAACTACTTACTTGCAGTTCCGATATTTCACTACTGGCATGACCGTCTTTCCTTAGGTGGCGCTGATCTCAATGTGAGAAAGTCAGGTTAAACAAGGTCGTAGTCAGACAAACCTTTCATAAGATTACTTTACTCAGCACATTATTAATTATAATTATTGGATAGCAGGGATACAAATATCACTAACTAATATGAAACCAATGCAAATGCGTTCATCAAAACGCACAACGACATTCCGACTACTTAAAATGAAAAATGGGTAGTACAGGTAGTATTTCATCCATTAATAAAAACAGTCTGATTAAGAAGAGCGCAAATTTTGAAAACCCAAATGTTCACGTCACATGAGAAACGTCAGGTTTTAGGGGTTTATAATGTTTGTACAGGCAAACGATACACTAAACTAAAACATTATTGGCAAAGCAACGTTTTAAAATATTAATTTGCACACATTTCAGTTAAATATTCTCCCTAAATTAGTTTAAATAGGTATTTTAGGATTAAAATTAATTTTGTTACTCTCTGGCGCTACATTGCAAACGTTCGTTAGCAGAATTTTATGTGTTTCGTTTCTGTATTTTCCGAGATGCAGTAAGTTGAAGCAAAGAGGACTTCGGTTGTTTACGCCGATGTAGGCTTCAGAGAAGTAAAACTCTCCCTAAAGTACAATTTGGACAGGCTTTTCATTTACCAGTAAATGTGAATAAAATTTGTCGTTGCAAAAGTATACATACAATTTTGTGTAAATAAGAAGAAAATTTATTTTTAGTTTATTTATGCATTGTTTTATACTTACGGTGAACATTATTGTGTTTTGGATATTTCTTGGGATTTAGGGGGTTCAGTACTTTTAATCGCTTGATCTTAACGATATACTATTTGCTATTTATTTATTAAAACCTTCAAAATAAGATATTTTGGGAGGCATTTACCAAATACACCAGTAATTAGACTTGCTTTTCCATGTTGATCGTCGTATTGCTCACACTTGAAGACACGCCCATACATAAAGTCATATTGCCAAAAATGCATATCCATGGCAAATACCAACAACCGATATGCTTTCGATCAATTTAGACAATTTTTTTCTAACAGGCTACTTATCTAGAACGTGCTTTCGTATGATATCCTACCGAAGGTAACTTTAAGAAGTTACATTTATTCACAGTAACCCCAAAAACGTATTCCATGTGTTGCCGGTTTTTTTCATTTCCCTAAAATCTACAGATGACGTATTAGCCATAAACATAAGAACTTAATGGTCTGTTTATACTGAAACAATTGTTTTGCTGGCAGTGCTTACTTTTAGGATCTGTTATAAAATTATTAATGCAAATACTTAATGTTTTGCGTGTTTCATTTCTGCATTACGCATAAACAGAAGTCAAAGAGCCCAAAAAGTATTTTCGCGTATGTTCAAAGTATTCTGTGACCGCAGGGTGATGGCCATTTCGGCAGTTTCTTACGAAACATTCATAGACGTAAGGCAAACATCTGCACGCCTAAATGAGTAACTGCGCTTTAGTTTTGATCAAATCTGACCTTTAAAGTCGATAAATGCCAGATTTTCTAAAAAGTAACCTGTATACGTGAGACTTTTTTCGCACAGTTTACATCGAACCGAAAACCAATTTTCATGTGCGGATCGTCTCGGTTGGTAAAACCCTGCAGTTTAAATTGTTTCCACTTCCAATGAAAATTAACCCCAGATGCGCGAAATAAGTCAAGAACAATTATTATAACAACAAATCGCTCATTTATGGGGACTCGTAGATTTATGCTTCATTGTATAAAATTTTTGAAGGAAAAAAATTTGAAAACATTCTATACGCAAAAATGGCACGTTCTGGAACAGGGATATGAATAAATAAAGCTGGAAAATATTAGAGTTGACGAAAATGGATTATCTCAAGTGGCATCTTCCCATGTCATGAGTTAGGTCAAATAGTACATAAATTTGTGCCCATTAAACGGGCCGCGTGGTAGATGCACTGGACAAACACGGGGGCCAAAACAGGGTTTCGTGTGCGTTATTATTAATTGTTATAATGTCGCATAACAAATGCCGAACATGGGGAGGGTAGGTGCAGGCTAATGGCTCACCTAGCACTCCCACTCCATGGGTGAGGATTCATCTGCGCCCGATCCCTCCTCCGGTCTTCTTGATAATTTCTTGAAAACGGGCACATGTGGGTAAGAGAAGAGAGTGCGGTAGATGCAGTGCAATTCCACTGTTACTTAACACAAATTTGCGCAGAAGTCAGCGTCCCTGCACTATTCTTTCGTGGAGCATACGGCGGACATCGTCAGATTAAAACGATCTAACTGACGAGCGTATGAATCTATATATCTACGTAATCGCCATTTTATAAATTTAGAGAAGCTATTAACATTAGAAAAACTTGGAGTAAGGTCCGTCCATTATCAATCATTTATGGCTGCTAGTTTAACTAGGCTGCACATACAAATGCAATAAAGCAAATTTTTTCCTTTAGTAAATGTATAATAATTCTTGTAAAACAATGAATTTACCATGAGTTCATTTCAAAATCACCATGCTTACATTTTACTCAAAGCTTGTTGGTTTTTGCTTTTAAAACCTTTGCTATGGTCATCACAACTTTCCGACGGAATTCTCACTATACACCCTATTTATTCAATTGGACTTTTTGGCTACAATTATAAGTTAAACGAAAGTTTACTTGGTGCCTTTGGATGACCGTTCTTCGGGTTAAACTACTTGGGGAGATGCAAGGTGGCCATTGACTTGACAATCGGCGGCTTCCTTTGTCCTCAACTAATGGGCCCTTCAATGGCACTCTACAGTTCCTGTGGTGTCAGGTGTGTAGTCAACTAACCAGGGGACATATCAGCCACACCTCCGTGGCAAGAATATGCAGTATATGCCTTCGGCCGTAAGCTAAAACTGGGTGTGTGCGCTGACTCTGTCTTCATCAGATGTTGGAACAAAGAAGTGCATTAGATTAAAAACTAAAAGTACCTACACATCATCAATGAGATTGCCTAACGGGTGGTCTGTCACCCTGTTACCAACTTCACCGTAGAGTAAATTTAATGCATAAACAATCTATTCTATCTGGAAGTGCGTACTGCAACGATCTGCAACCATCAATATCCGTACTTTTTCGATAACTCATCATCCAACCGGTATTGTTGTTAAATTAAACCTTCTTTACGTAATCCATGAACTTGCAAACAGGGTGGTCTATGAGCACGTCAACAAGCTCACCTTAGTGTACATTTGTTGCATAAACAATCTTTTAGCTGAAAGTGGGTATCGAGACATTCTGTCTTCCTGACCAGCTGTATGTTTTCAATTATTCATCATCTGGTCGGCGCTGTTAAAGATAACGAGAATTGAGGATGTCTAGACATGTGCTCACAAAACTAGGCCACGAATCCGCCCTGATGTGCGGACGTGTCTAGACACCCTCAATTCTCAACATATCCCTGCTATTTATTGGTTATTTTAACATGTTAGCAGTCACGTGGCAAAAACCCTAAAATTCGTCAGTTATTTGAACGTTTCAGTTCATACTACTTTACTACGTATTTGTCAATGTTTATCTAGGAAGAAGAACGTGAATTTTGATGTTTTTGTAAAATATTTTTTAACGTAAGGATTGTTTGAATGAAAATGTTGGATCAGATAAGGAACGAGATGAACATACAATATTGCATGCTACCATTTGGTGATTGAATGTTCCAGTCAAAGTAATAAAAGTGCTTAGGAACTAAAAAAAATGTTTTTAACCGTATAGTGGCATAAAACAATCTGACTGTTTCCTAACCTGAAATGTCCCCTACGCGAATTGACATAAACCCATCAGGTAAATTTCGAAAAACAGACATCTCGCACATCTACTCCCTTTTTCAACTACCCATTAAACTGATCTTACAAAACCAGCTATTTATGGGTTGCACAAGTTTTTGGGCTTAATTTAAACACTGTGACTTCAGAGCCATCGTTCAAACTTTCCCAATCGGGACTGGCATTTGGTTTGACCAGGGCCTAAAAAGTGCACAATCGTTGCGGTTTCGCCCGCATCTTTCGCTCAGTTGTAAAAACCTCAAAGTAGTAATTTACTCTAATTTTGCATTTATATATTTTATCAACATTTAACTCACGTGGTCCAGTAGAGCAAATCGCATATCCGCATGCTGCTTTCTGCTATCCTTGGCAATGATGCAGTGTAACTACTCCTGGCGGAGGCCGAGTAGAAAAGAAAAACTCCAAATAGTTCCTGATAAATTTTAATACTGCCACTATTAAAAACACGCTTTCGCTGCTCACAAATATTTGGCTCATTTTAATATGGAAATTATTTTTGTTTATTAGTATCTGATTCATGTGTACATTTTAGGCACTGAATAAATTCAACTTCCACATGCTTATCCTGTCCACATTTCTGGTGTTCAGTATTTTGTTATTTTGTTTTTTATCCGGGCTTTTACTGTTAAAATTCGGCAGCAGATAATGTAAACACCAGTTTTCAAAAAATAAAAATGTCAGTTAATAGAAACCGAAGAAATTGCTCTTAACCATGTTGTACAGGTGTCTGACAGTGACAATACCCTTTTGTTTTTCAGCTCGTAAACTTTAAGCGGTGACCGGAGATTATTCACATGCCGAAAAAAACCATAACCAAGTACACAGATGCCCAAGCGTTGCTTGCTAACATTGCACATGAGCTAGTGTGTGGAACACTGACCGCATCTTGGCAGGATCGGACTGTTAATCACCGCATGTAATTTGCCTAATGCGTGATCAGCATTTGGTACTTGGCGTGAATCTAGGCCTCAGATGTCATTGGCTTATTTGAAGTTCCTGTATTTAGCAATCTTATGACGTTTTATGATCCTTTCAGTGCGTACGCAGCGTGTCTCGACGTAAACAATGTTCAGAACCAAAGTCCGTTTAAGGATTTCAGCAGCTGTCTTTTTATGGTTAAGCCTCCTTTCCTTCGAGCCATCACATTCTTGTCAAAATAATGTTTTAAAACCTTTAATATTCTGCGCAATGAACTACATCAAATGGTGCATAAAAGTCCCTCCATCACGCAATAAAGACAATGAACTCCAATCATCTCATTCTTAAAACTCGACTTCTACATAAAATATTTTTTTCCGGGTGTCCCGCACCTATCATCTGCTTCCTGTTGGAGACAGATAACTAATCACCAGTTTAATTACAGCGAAATATTTTAAATCCACGAGATATATATCCGCTTATGTCATGATTGCAGACGAATTGCAGTAACCAGAACATTTTATATTTTGAGCATGTCTGTCGCATGTCGCATTAATCCGAAACGCATTCCCTTGGCGATTCCTGCAATCACCGAACTTGTCACCTATCATCTGGGGGGGGGAGATTCGGTCAGCCAGAAACCCGCTAAAGCTGCAGTTTCGTTAGGTTTGCTTTTTGTTGACTAGCTAAAGCTGAGGCTTCTACGGCCGGACTGGATGTCGTATAATGACCTTCAGTTTTCAATGCGAAATCTGCGTGGTATTATTGGCCTCCATCGACTCTAATTAACGAGTACCTCTGGATAGCACTTTTATCAAAGTTGCCTTCAGTAAGCGCTCTAAGGCGTTTTAAGTGGATGAGTCCGCTTAACATCGACACAGTAGGAATATTGGGCTGAAGCGCTTTCCTTGGTTGATAAGAAACCACAATTGAACTGCTAGGTACATTAGTCTTGCTATCAACAGCAAAGGCTCGGCAGCTCTCATTCGTTATTCGATAGTAGGCGAAACGAGGACGTGTGTTGTTTTATGCAATTGCGGGATAAGTGGGATGTGGTTTCATATCTTTATAGAGTTCCAATCGAACATAACAAACCTTTTATAAAGCTTTATTTAACTTCCGGATTTCCAGCTAACGTTTGTTTCGACTGGTGTTTTTTTTTCTTTGAGGTACTTAAGTACTCCTATTCCTCGTTTATCTTGTCATTGTTCAAATTATTTTCTTTTCTGTGGACGATTCTATGCAAAAATTCCTATATCCATTTCAAAATGACGTATTTTGACATAAAAATACGACTTATTAACTGATACTGAAACCATTGCCTTTTTTAAACTAATACTCGCTGTATGCATTAATCTTGCCTTGCCACACCGCTTGTCAAATACGGCATAAAATTATCCGCTGGCTGTTACTTTTGAGCGCATGCAAAGGTCGGACCTATAAAATATACCACAGGAATCATAAGAGCACCTTTTGCTCGGCATAGGCCACGGTTCGGTCGACTTTGTATAATAGAACAGATGCCAGACATCGTTAAGGATTATGTGAGTGGTCTGGCGGTAGGCAAATGCATCACACAAAGGCTTGAACGGCAGCAATGCGTGTCCAGTGAGTGTATCCCTTTGGAACATTTTTCAGAGTTGGATCCGATTTTAATGAAGAGGAAGAATAATAAATTTTTATGATAATGGTGATGATATTAACGATTAGGAGGAGGAGGGAGGTGAAATAAGTCGAAGAAGAAGTAGAAGAATGAGAAGAAGAAATTCAGTCATTATGTGCGAAAAATAGCTCTCTTCAAAAATATAACGAGCAGGCCTTCACTTCCTTACGGATCCACTCCTCATGAGCATTCCTTTAAGTAGGCTAACTACTTTGTCAATTTGGTTTCATTTCCATAAAAGCTGATGGTTGCTCCAGTAGGTATCAGTGAAATAAGTTTCACAGGGACTTATTTTAAAATAATAACGGTTTTGCTGAAGTCTCCCTTTACGATGCTTTGGATGTTCATAAACTGCAACAAGCATCCCACCTCATGATCGAGGAAACGTAGAACTTGCTCTTGACTTATTTCCTGAAAGCCTTCGAACTAAATGCTAGCCTTTGACAGCGGAAGCGCAAAATAACTGTAAAGAAGGACTTTCCTGATTTTTAATATGAATATGGTTTCCGTCGGACTATTTTTCAATAGTTAAGTCGCATTTTCACTAAAATTCTCCGTCCCTCTTCATGTTGTTTTAAACGGTTTAAGACTGATCTGCTCCGGGCTTACTCCGTCACTTTTGGCCTGTATTGGAGCTTCGGTGTAACTGTACTTATAATTATAGATGGCATGTACTAAGACTCACTACCTCACAACCTGCCAGCATTTATCGCGTGACCATACGATTTCGTTTTTTTTTTCTTTTATCACATAGCATCTGAGCAATTGGTAGAATTCAGCAGTTATGGGCGGAGCTGCGTGCTGGCAGTCGCCTCTCGAGCGGAGACATGACTGTTTCGCAAAAGTTACTCCCTGCTGAGCAGAACGCCGTCGCACGCAGCGTAAAAGGCTATCATACAGACACCAGAATCTTCCTCCCCCCCTCCTTCTTAAAAAGGCGGTAACATCCACCCATACAGGGGGCAGACGAAGATAAACCACCCTCGTCTCGCATGCCAAATTCCACAGCCTCTTGACGACTACCTGAGTAAATCGTAGTCTGTCAGCAGACTTTCTATTCACACGCGGGAGCATGATTGACTCACTACATGCTGTCTTATCATCGCCCAGGGAGCGGTGTGCGTTTGTGGTCACCGTCGAGTGCAAGGTGTGGCTTCTCACGGGTTCCATATTTCAGTGTTTGCGTGTGTGTGGTGCGTGAGTGAGTGTGATTTGTGCGACTTCAGACGACGTAACGTGGCGACTGGTGGGAGGGGACTGGTCCGTCTGGTGGGGGCGACTGGTGGGGGGACTGGTCCATCTGGTGGGGGCGACGTCTCACTACTGAGACCGAGCGTACCCGAATAAGCTACTTGAGGGATCACTTCGCCCACTTCACTAGCCCTCCCCTCGTCCGGCTATCCGCGTCCCGAGGCACCACCCCATGTCTTCGCCGCTGTAGGGGGTGACTTGGTGCTGTTTCATTTGTTTACAGAATACACCCCTCTTTCTACGCCCTCAAACGTGTCATGTCGGAGGCACTGACTGTCGGTTGGACGGGCACAAAGGGTGACAAGCTGGTGAATCGCGGTGTGCGTAGAATTTCTGTTAATCCGCACAACTGCCCGAAGGTCACTCGGGGTCCAGTTATTTTGCGAAAATCAGGCCTAATGAACACCTGGAAAGACAAAGTTTTTGGCACTGAAATCAACATATTCAATCTAAGGAAGGTCCTTGTTCGGTCAGGTTTTACGTCTAACCGATAATTGTGTCTACTGAGATATGGTCATAACTACAGAAATTCCTCGAATTACCAACTTTCAGACATACGGACGAAGAGAAGGTATGCATTACAATAGTGTTTGTAAGTTGAAGGATGAGGAAACATGGGTGTAGAGGTATTATCCTGTTTACATGCGGATAATTTACGTGCTGACATTTCGCGTATTGAGGTTGGGCTATGCGGAACGTAGCCAGTTACTCAGTAAAGAAGTATCCGTACTTAAAATTATTATTCACATTTATAACTAATAAACGCACCCTTTCAATTGAACAGGGCTGGCACGCGCGGTCGGGTTGGCATTGGGTAGTTAATTATTGTATAAAGGTGCTTACCGAGCATATTCGTTCACTTTCCCGTCCCGATTTAGAATAACGGAAGGCGGCCGCACAGCTGCTAGTAGTATGGGAATAATTAGTCTCAAGGTTTGCTACATCTGGGGTTGAGTATGGCTGTCTTATAACGGCTAATAAGCCAGAAATGGTCATTCCGGCCTCCTTTGCTCTGTCATTAGTGTCATTCTGCCTATGATACTAGACGCTTAGCGGTTGACTGCGGAGTCGCACAGCACATCATACACGAGTATGCTCCGTAAAGTGATCTGTAAATGCCCCTCTACCATATAAAGATATATTTGATGATTAACGGTAGCTTCTTAATATCCGAAGAATCGTTTTTTCGGTCGGTCATGCCTCTTAGACACTCAAGTGAATAACAAAAACGGTAAGGATGTTTTGTATGTTCATCTAAACAGTACGTGGGATTAGGAACCGTCCCGACTTCTAAAAATGGATTGCTTTGCGATAAATGTCAGGATGGGTAAATACTCCCGAATCTTAAACTTAACACAAACCTTAAAATAAACCCAAAAGTTAACTTTAGTCCTAAAGCTACCCCTCCATAAACTTTAAACCTACATTTAACACGAACCTAAGCCTTAACGCTGAAAATACTCCCAACAATAACCTTAACTCTGGCAGTAATCCTAAGCTTAAACATAACCCTAAACTTAGCCTTAACACTTATCCTACTCCTCAGCCTACATTCCCCGGAATTGGGCACGAAGCCGCAATTGTGGGCGCTTCGTTTATCTATGTCCTTTTAGGCTGCCATAAAAGGCATTCCTACAACAATAACAAATGAAATCCCTAAGTAGTGTGCTTTTAAGTGTTCTTTCTGCAGTTAAAAGAGTAACTGTGCTGTAGCAGATTTTTCTACCTTTGCCATTTCGGATAACCTGTGGAGCATAAATTTCTCTTCCCATGTCATTAATCCTGTCCAATCCAACAACCAACAAACCAACAACTACTTTATTGCCTTCCCCTGCAAAATCTTCAATAATTCAGTATGCTCATCATGAAGAGATCTGTTTGTTGTATTAACTTGGTCAAATCTTCGATCTGTTTGTCTAGGGAGACTTCAAGTGCAGGACTCCGCACCATCTTCTGATCTTTGAGGGCCCAAATTAGCGAATTCTGCCTACTTTTCTGGTCCAACCCTTGCATTCCTGTCTTGCTTCTTATATCCTGATTGAATGCTATCAGTAGAGGATTTTGGTAGATTTAAATAATGCAGTTGAAACACATGTGAAAACTCGGTGGCCTTGATGGGATTCGAACACACGCCAAAAATGGGAAGAAGGCTTTATTACAGCTAATGCTTCAGTCAACTGAGCTACGGGCCTCCACCGGGAGCCGTGATTTTTATCGCATCTGGGTCAAGTTACCCGCCCGGCCTACTGCAACGTATGGAATTCACCAATTCTGATACAGTAAGCTGACTGCCCAAGCAGGATTTCCTAAGCAATCAATCTAGAATCCATCAGGCGCAATTAATTAGCAGAGGATTTGGCAGATGTGCATAATGAATTTGGCCTACTTGTGATATCAGCGTCATGATAAATATTTGTAAAGTATTTTTGATACATCAATCAGGTGTTTAAAATCATTAATCAACGGCATTTTTGCAACAATGGATACAGAGCGGTCATAAGAAGACATTATTTGGGCATCAACAAATTCCAAAGGTAGGTGTAACCACTCTCATCATAAAGAAACTGTAATTGTCACTTGTAAATCAGCGCAAATCTGTTTTTTTTAAAGTTTAAATAAATTAGGTGGCCAAGATTCTTTTTACACTGATAACCGAACAGTTAGGATCTCCTAGCCAACTAAATTCTTCCTAGTTCGATTGCAGTTTAAGAGAATGGCACATCCTAAATAAGGCTAAAATTCCCTCGTGTTATCAGAAGCCATATAAGAATTATAGTGTGGCCAATATAATTATCCGGTTAAGTCCACAATCAATTATCTTAGTGCCCTTCAAACATTCCAGAATAAATGTATGTATCCATGACTTCTATGGTCACCTAAACTAAGACAGGATAACAGGAACCACTTGCAATACATGCAGCTTTGCGTCAAATTCCGGAGAAATTAATTACAATTAAGGGAAGGGTTAATGCTGATGTAAAGGTTTTGTTTATTGTCAAGGGTAAGTTCAGATTTGGTGTTTGGAGTCAGGATTATGTTATAATGCAAGGTCTGGGTTTAAGTTAACTGTAGGGTTTAGGTAACGGGCATGCTAAGGGTTAAGCATAAAGTTACCCTTCCGGATATTTACGCAGGGCTACCTATTTAAGTATGCAGGGCTTTTTCTATCCTCGTGCCCTGCTAAGGAAGGCAGCTTTAACCTGTCTGGGGTAGGTTCAGTGTTATGTTAGCAGCACGGGAATAGATAACTTGCCTGAAATTTAGCGCAATGCCATCTGCATTACAGATTGGAAGCCTTCCTACTCTCCAGTCCCGCGGCGGAATGGGAACACATAGGAAATGTTGACCAATTGTAGTTCCTCAGTTTACAAGCGACTAAAACGAACACTGTCTCAAACATCGAAGCGTGGTGATGGTATCCTCAATTTGCTTATGACAAAGCAGACTTCCACAGTATCTAATTCGGCCTCACTTTCAACACCCACCTGTGTCAACTGACATGGCTAACGCCACGTCTGCGCCTACCGCACAAAGGCCGTTCCGTAATCCACAAAAAGCAGTCAACGATGCTGTGTGCTTATCTCCTATAACTTGGGAATTCAACAAAGCCACATTATGAAGAATGCATTATTGCCTGACCGTTAGTCAGAAGTAGAAAGGAGTTATCCGTCGTTTACAATCCACGACTGTTTGTTTGTTGTGGTACATTCAGAACGCCTTTGCCTGTTCATACTGATAACAAGGTCTTAATATTAACAGGAAGACCTAGTCACTCTCCTACCTCTATTTGTTCGTTATACGTTTACGCCCAGGGAGGAGATGGTCCATAGGGTGTTAAGTCTCTAGCTGCCAGTTCGACTGTAGATTCCAGTGAGGTTCTTACAACAGGGTGGGTGCAGGAACGGTGACTTGCGCGTGAATTAGTTTATAGTGATAACAGCAGAAGTATGCGGTATCTACTGCACTCTCTCCTGCCTCATGCTCCTAGACACCGGTGTCATTACGAAGTCAAGAAGAAGACCAGAGGGGTGATCGGGCGCAGGTTTTTGACGCGGTGTTAGCTGAAGCCTATTTTTGCCTACACAGCACCCAACTATGACATTTATTATTAATATGCATCTTCATTAACGCCTGCCGCGCATTTATCCGGCCCTAATGTCGGTTCAATGCATCTATCGGCTGACCCCTGGTAGCTGGGTGAACGTCTCCGACTATCCTAAGCCACACATGAAGATCCACATATGCGGTACCTAATCAGTCCTTAACAAATACGGTGAACTTAATCGAGTGCATATGATAAGAGTGATGGTTGATGATTTAGCCGCACGTTTTGCGTTTACATCCATGAAGGAAGAGCTCCATGGGTTGCGCGAACGTATGAGAACTGTTTAGGCAGATGCAACATACTGCCGGATGTTAGTCGATTGTGCTGCGATGCATTTCCTGGCTTCCAATCAGGCCTCCGTAGTTGTTGTTTCTGCTAGCTGACTAACAGTCATATCCGCACACTGAGGTATACATTATAAAAGTTAAGCAGTACTTTTGCCTTTGAAAATGCCACAATATCATTTTGAGGAATGTTCAGCATGAATTGATCTACATTTAATGGCCACCACATCGGACGCTCTATCCAGCGCACGACACTCGAAAGTACAGGCACCGTGTAGGTGGGTGAGCCGTTGTGGCCTGCCCGTCATTCAAAGGAGTTCAGTTACCTGCGGGATTTGGTGCGGTAGCAACTGCCGCAGTAGCAGAAGGAATCCTTAGCTTTTTGCGCCTTTTATTGCCTTCCCGATACAGTGACCCTTGAACTTACCAACTAAAACAAATGGGACTTTGAGTATTCGTGCACATCGACTGCATGTTAAGTATATACTATATTGGTATACGAGTGACGTGCTCATAGTATCCCTACGGCTAAAATGATCCCCCGTTAGACAGATTAAAAATATATACTTATCCTATCATTGTTATGCTTCCAACTCAAATAGGCTTTTTGCACAGCCATCACTTATTTGGAATTGCGACAGAGATTGAATGGAATATCAGCTGTCCGCATTTTGCCACAAACCGTCATATCTGGCACCCTTAACAGCACATTAGTCATATTCAACTTCCAAGAGTAATCATAAAGATGCCGGAGGCATATAAGAACAGCACTGCTTCTCGTATCAGGCGTCTTCAGTAGGTCGCAACTTATCAAGGGTAAAGTGCACCCTTACAAGCACTTTGGTCATCCAAGGCTGTCAGTGCAAGACAGTATGGTCACCAGCACGTCCTGCCTATTTCGCCTCTGGACGGGAACATAGTACAGCAGCTGACAGTGCCGCGACCGAAGGTGCATTCACGTGGCCTTCTCCCGAGTCGGAAGGCTGAAGAAGGTGTTGGTCAGCAGGAGACAGTAATCCGCACAGGTTTGTAGAAGGAGGAGACTGTTATCGTTACAGCTACCGTGACCGTGGGGACCCAGAATTCCCTGTCTGGCAGCGTGGTCTGTCCCGACGCGGGCGTTGAAGTCACCAAGGACAATAAACCTGTCCAAATTTGGTACAGTCACCAGCAGGGCGTGCAGGTCCGCATAGGATTTGTCCTTCGCCGCATCAGAGCTCGTCATTGGGGGAGCGTAGGCTCTGGTGAGGGTGGCGAACTTTTCTCCTCGAAGAGACAGATGGAGGCAACAGACAGGGCAGATGTCCCACGATGTCCTTCCAGATGGCAAAGGCAACACCAGCGTCGCCTCACTCCGCCTTCGGCCGGCCGCTCCAAAAGAAGGTATAGCCGGCACCCACCTCATCCAGCTGACCCTGCTCAGAGAATCGGGGCTCGCTGAGAGCAGCAATGTCCACCTTGTAGCGCGCCAGTTCCCGAGCGTCTAGCGCCGTCCTTCGTTCCGGCCGGTTGCTCCTAGCATTGTATAAAAGGTAACGAACATTCTTGGCTGCTAGTGTGAGCAGACTCACCCGAACAGCCCGGAGAGTATGGCGCGGGGGACGGTGACGGGGCTATTGTTGTTTATTTGAGTTTTACGACCGCGTATTTTGCGATCTGCGAGCAATGACCGGCTGCAGAAGACGTGGGATGCAGCATTTGTTTAGGGCACCATTTCTAGTCCCTTCCTCTCTGACGAAGCAAGCAGTGCTGTCCCTAAATAGGGCTTCTTGGCCATTACAGAGGGCTGTCGAACTCCATTTTGGGTCAAGGTTTTCTTTTGGTGGTAGAATGACTCGAGCTAGCTTGGGCTGCCTGCGGGGTTGCTGTCGCCCCCACCATAGAACTTTTGGAGAGGGGGAGGTTGGAAGTTTGGGAGTCAGACATACCGGGTGTGGAGGCACACACAGCACCGGACACTCTCATCTGGTTTAGCCCGGCGGTCGTGACGTTTGCCCGTGGTGTGGCCGCTGGGAAGAGCCCAGCTACGAGGAGCCACATGTGAGAGTTGGGTAACAGTTAGAGGCAGCAACAGGAGCATTCACCGCCTGTACGAGACAAATGGAGCGACCAAATGCTACCTGTGTGGTGCTACTGCCCCCAACCCCCCCTTCCCCACCAACACCCTGTCGTTGCAATAACATACCATGTCACATGCAGCTAATCGCCTCTCTGGTCACCAGCACAAAGATATTGTTTCCTGTGGCCTTCGCTAAAGGCCTGATGTCAATCGAAACGTGAACCTTCGCCGATCTGCGTCGGACAAAACTCCCCCACTGATCCCTCGCCCAGCTAAGACTGGATGCAAAATCGCTGTTTTCACCTCCCCTTCAATATTTTTCCTCTGTCAGGGATATATGTTTTCTCAATTGCTACATGTGGCTTGCAAATCATCCACATAGTGGGCAGCTAGCTTTTTACCGCCCGGAATCGTTCTCCCTAATCGTGCAGACTAGGTGCATCCTCAGTCTTTTATGCCTATCATATTTCTCTCAAAGCCAATCAAAATTTTTCCGGGTGTGTGCGGGGAGAAAGGATGGAGATATTCCGCCTTCCCCTACCAAAATTGAAGACTGCATCTTCCCCCTCTATAGTGAACATGTTGGTAATGTTTTACAATCTATGGCGACCGGCTGCTGGAGAATACAGCTACAAAAAGACGGGCACCACAAAAGTTTTTGAGAGCCAGAGAGCGAGGGGAGTCGCATTTGCAGGCGGTCATGCAACGCATGAACGGCAGTGGCCTCCACAGACAGCCGATAAACCAAAACAATGCACCTTCGAGAAAATCACGATCCGTGTCGTGAATAAGGGATGAAATGTTGTCATTCTGTGCAATTGCATTGGCCAGAATTCAGCCTCCCTCTTCGCTAATTTGCATTTTACCTTGAAATCCAAATTTCCATATCTAGACTATATTTACATAAATGTGCCTATAACTGCGTTAGGCGGTCGTGATCAAAGACGTGACTATTCAAGACTGAAGTGCTTTCTTCCTAATGCGTGCATTTGCAGGGTTTTCTTTTTTAGAAATAGCCTTAAATTCTTCCAGAAGTAAGATGAAATCATTCTTCCTTTAAGCGTAAGATGACACACAGGGTTACCTGTATGACACGGAGGGAGTTCCCCTTACTTTTGTTAGCCAAGGGGAGCAGGAGGACAAACAAATGGTTCCCACAGTCTAATTAATATATACAAAACTGAAATGCGAAAGGGAACTGCCGACAGTGTATGCGGCTTCATGTCAAATGCCGGAAAACTTAGTTTAGGTATTTATGCGAAGGTTAGGTTTAGGAGAAAGGTGTGGTCAGGGTCAGGTGTAAGTTAGGGGTTGAGGATTAGGTTCTTGTTAACTGTAGGGTTTGGGTTTATGGAAGGGCAAATAATAAACGTAAGGCTACAATTTAGTTTTACATAAGGATCAGTGTTAGGTTTAAGACATGGGAGTTTTTTCCCTTCCAGAAATTTATCACAAGTCCAGCTTTTTAAAAGTGGCTGGGCAGTTTCCGTTCATGTGTCCTGTTTAGGTGGCCATACAGACACAATTCAACTAATTATAATGCCCGTGTTTACAAAAATTTGGTCCGCGATTAATGCGTAATTTAACCTCCATACTTTGTGTTATTGGTTTGTTAACACTCTCTTACAATATGCCGTTAATTGTGTTCTAGAGACTGCTGAGAGTGACTTAGTGGGGTTTTAAACATAAAGAAGCGTTTCGTTTGGTACTTGAGGGCCTCCTGCTTCAATGATTGACCTCGATTTGATTGCTGTTGCTGGTAATGCAACGCAAAATTTATCTTTTCGGTGCCACGTGAAAAAGTGCCGAAGAGGGTATTCTATGAAACCACTTCGTGTTAAGCAGCTGTTTAAAAATAGCTGATGGGTATGGGATCTGTCATTATGAAAGTACACTAGGGGGTCAACGCCTCGCTAAAAAATAAGTCTACTTATTTTCGAAGACACCGCTACTGCTTCTCTGGGCAGAAAGTCACAGAAATTTCCGGCTAATGTGAATGGTTACATTAGCACAATAAAACCTGATTCAATTAAGCCCTTAGGTGATAAGCCTCACCCCATCCCATACACCAGCACTCCTGTATATTGGGATGATGCTCCAAGCTAACCTGCCGATTGCTCCGTCTTCAGTAGCTTCATTTGCAACGGTAATAACGCAATTTAATTTGCATGTATCATCATCCCTCTACCCAATCTTGATTGGGAGAGTTTGCATCTTTCACACATCTACCTTATTATCGTTTGCAATAATTCTCTCTTCGCTAAAGATTATCTTCATTGATAGCAGCCAGTAATCTTTTAAATGTCACTTTTTCAGTCACAACCCTGGAAAATGCGCTGGAGAGAAGCTTGTGAAATTCCTGCCTCACACGCCGCTTACAGTATAGATTTTCTGGAAAATTATCGATACTTGCCTGTAAGATTCCTGTACTTTGTGTACGACGTCGACGCTTCTTGTCTTCGTTAATGATTTATTATTTCGTACTTATCCCTGATTCAAGTGGTCGTAAGTCGCGTAGGTAGTTATGCTGAACACGCCACCTGACCTTTACAGTCGTTATACTACGTTTTAAAACTTCCAGTTGCATTTTTGGATAAATTATCTGCGTTCAGAGCTAAGAATGGCTGCCATTGCTACTGCCAATAATTTAAATAAGAAAAATAATAGTTTAAGTTTGACCTGCCATTAGTTAAAATTCGAATGTATTTTCTGGACAGTCGTCCGCCCTCATACACTATTGCAGTGTGTAGACTCTGTGTGAACCGCTGGTAAGCCCTTTAATTTTTATCCGTTAGTCTTCAAATCGATGGTCGTGGAATATCCTTCTTTACAACCACAAAAAATCAACCAGTTATTTCCTTTTCCCTACCCAGGAGTTCTGTTGGGATGAGCCAGTATCCGTGAACTGTGTACCCTCGAATCCATTTGAGTAGTAACTTCCTAATCCAATTCTTTCGAAATAAATACCGCAAATATGAGTGTGCTGGGCATGTCCTGGAGATAAGGTTTTTGCCTTTTCTCCTTTTACTCTCTAAAAAGGCTAGTGCTGTCGATATACGTAACATGCATCTACAAATTCCGCTCAGCTAATGAGCGGTAAGTAGCCGAATATTTTTGCGAGGTTACTTTAAAGAAAGCTCTTAGCAGATAATTGGAGTCGGACAGTAAGCTTGACCATAATGCTGGCTGGCAGGTGATATCAATTTTTCACTTCAATTTTATTTATTTACCCCGTCGTCCACTGAACTTGTCAGAATAATTACCATTTAGAGTATCTTAATGCCCTTAACGCCTTACTATTCGTCAGCTGTAGCGCTGCGGTAGACAGCAACTAGTTAAGTCCAGCATTGTCACAAAATACAGGGGGCTCTCTGGATGAAATCAGATGATTAAAACAAATTTTGCCTGTCACCGCTCAGTCATACGAGGTGACTATGTTCTGTACATGCAATCGTCCATCTTACTGATTCAGTAAACGAAATCAGCACAACAACATGATACTTTAATTGGCTGAACTTGTAAACGCTCAAGAATACCTTGAAGAAGTTATGTTGGATTCGGAAACAATTACAGGGTATTGGGACCTTGGCAAGCGCGAAAGGGAAAAGCTCAAAAGGCTACGTGTTTTTCATCCCGAACCCTGCAAAGATTCTCGCTGCCATCCAACTAACACGAGTGCCTTCATCAAACCCCATGCCACAACGGTAAAATGTCAACTCAGCGCGAATAAATCTGTGAGATGTGAGCCTGGCTTGCAATTTCGCCTAAAAATTCAGCAAAATTGTCCAAAACTGTTTGTGACGAAGCTTATTCTTTGGCGCAGGGGCAGGAGTAAACAAGCTATTGCAGTTGCAATAGCTTGTTGCAATATTTGCAATAGGTGGTTTCTAGCTCCCTCCCTAACTGATGCTTATCATGTCTCACCGAACGATTCTCGTACTGAGTAGACTTTCGTACGTACTGTATCTAGATTTCCATGCATTCTTATAATATTCATTTTTTGAAACGGGATGCTACAACGCAAAACTCCTTGCCATACACTCAGTAGGCGTAATGCGCGTTAAAAATACTAGGAAATTTAATAGACGTCCTGTTGTGAAACAAGCGTTAGATATTCTCGGCAATGTATCACCTGGACATGCCCTTAGCCGTGGTAGGTGTGCTGCCTGCACGTGATGCATCTTTGCGTAGCATGCATGTCAGTAGATTTTTATGGCCGGTGCCCCGGCATCACTAGGATTGGCTTACGCAGCAGGCTGTTTTTTTATTGAGTGCTCAGAATGTTTCGTCTCCGTCGATCGTGTAACTTGTCAGCCGCGCTAGAAGAGACCTTAAATGCTGTTAAAACTTACTGCACTCATCTCTGCCAGAAGTAATCAAAAACCCAAAACTGTCCTTTAAATATGACTTTTAAAATCAGTGCTGTCAGTATGAACCTTAGTAGTAATCCATGTTACTTTGCCTCACACGGATACATAATGCAAATGCATTTAAATACATTACTAAAAAAGCGATTGGCATGCGCGGCAATAAAGTTAACTTTTCGAAGTTCACCAATCTTTCCGAAACTTTCGGTGATTTTTAGGAGTACGCCTGTTGTCTCGGACTAAATATTCGCATAGCCAGTTCCACAATCATTTCGTTGTTTATTTTACTTACTTTCGAAGACACCGTATCCATCATCTATTTCGGCCTGACTCACGTGTCCCACAAGGGACATGCGTTCTCTAACATGTACCACTTAACCTTCAGATGTTGGCAATTATTTCGGGAAGTCCTCGCATTTTGAAAAGCCTTCCTAACGTTTCCAACAGATGCCCTCGCTCAGCATGTAATGATAAACGACTAAACAGGATATACGCCGAGGCATTCTACAATATTAAGCCTGAATCTACCAAGGTAGTTGTGGAAAAAGCTGCGTATTTCATTTGTGCTCAAACAGAGCAGCAATGTTTTTGAGAGCACCGTCGTTGCCAGTAAACCCTCTTATATGGCTTGTCCGTGCGCGAGAACCCCAGTACTCGAAAATCTAGTCTCGTTTCAAATTGGTCTAAAACTTTCCTCATTATAAGGCGGAACAACTGCACACATCGCCCCGTCCTGTGCCCGATATCATGGCGCGGGGCAACGTAAACCCTAGAGGATATAGATACCTAGCTGGTAGGATAACTTTGGCTAGCTGGTGTTTCCGGGGGCAGTGAATAGTGGAAAGTATTTCAGTCACAGCCTATTTCGACTGTTTGAAAAGAGCAGCTTGTAAGTAATCTAGAATAACCGGACACGGATGGACATCAGTCGGGCACATTGGTTACCTAAAAATAGGTCAGGCACTACAGCAGTATTACGGGGTATCGGGTGCTGCATAACGTAAAATAAGGCTTCGAATGCCATTCGGTGAAACCTCAGATCTTACCTCAAATATCCGAATAGGTGGATGAAGGTGTAGAACTTTGAATTCAAGCGCGACAGGAAATCACATACCTAACAAATTGCTTCACGCAACGGCTGTCCAATAGATAGCTGGATTCGCGGAGGAAAAACGACGCGAAGAGACGTTACTACCCAACAATAATTGCACTGTTTGCGGACGATTTTGTTCGGCACCAGTTGTGAGCTCTCATCAAAGAATGGAGGCACACGATCGACGAAAATCTGGAAAACTGCACCTGGCATTGCCAGATCCACAATTCCACAATGAAAAAGAGCGAGAGAATTTCGCGTCTTCCGCGTGTCAGAGTTGATGAAGTGACTTAAACTTCTGCAATTAACAAAGTTAAGCAAATTTGTCATGTGTCAACTGCTACAATTATCATCAGTGGTACCTGAGTGGAGTTTTCTCCGTAGGTCCAATGAAATTAATTGCTTGTAGACACTAGGCTTCCGATGTATCCTTTGTTCTTGTGGAAGCAACCCTGGGACCTGGTTCTTTGTGATGAGTGTGTCGCCGAACTCTCATTGAGCCTAAGCAGCATTTCATCGTCCGACAGCTTCCACCCTCTTCTAAACTACTTTCCTGCAGCTTCGCCCCACGCGCGAACTACATTGTCATCACATTACCTCTATTAATACAATTAGTTTATAGAAAAGTGTAAATAGATTTTAAGAACATGGGTGATAAGTCAAGTCCCGTCTCATAATTCTGAGACTTGGCTTTTTGAGTTTTTCTCTTGGTTGTGAAATATTTTTGTCCCATTTTGAATAATCATTCTCTCTGTGCAGTTTAGTTTTCGCCTGCGGAGCTTCCATCTGAGCACTAGTAAGCGCTGGTTATTTCCGAAGTTCAACACACATATCGCCTTCCATTAACCAAGTCCTGCTGTTGACTCTAGCCTCCGGTAAAAGTAGTTATGCAATAGCCAATGATTCAAATGTATTAACGAACATATCTTATGCCGGCAGTAGATAAGATAAAGGACTGTATTCCTGATTTGTTTCTTAACGTTGATGATCATCTGTTTAATTTTTTGGCAGAATTGCATGAGGCCTTCTTGTCTCGTGTTTTTTCCCCATTTGATTCGCTGTGTTTCCCTCTGTGTAAGTGTACCATCTGCAGGTCTTGAAGTAGATCTCAATGTTCTCATTCTTCTTTTAATATTGTTACAATCAGGCAGAGTTAACGTTGCTTGCATCACCCAAACATCTATTTTTTGTACTAGATTTTTATTCAAGGCATAGAATAGAAAACAGACCACTAAAGGAACCCGTTGTAGTCATTACCTGGAACCAAGCGGAATTGCTATAGGCCAGGAAGTGTTTGAGTCGAGCAACCATATCAATATACAAGCTCTCTTTCACATCCAGAATGATGTCGGAGAGGAAATAACAGCCAATTTGAAGTTCATACATAATGCGTCCATCAGAATTGATGTGATAGGCTGCCGTAGGCCAAATACCGCGGTATTTATGTGTATGGAACTCTGGCATGTTTGAAGGTATCCAAATGGTGTGACTGACCAGTGCGCAAGTACTTGCCCATATCATATTTTTAAAGAAGGTCAGTTGCTTCTCAGTGCTTCTTGAATCTGTGCTAACTTTTACCAGCGAAGCCAGGCAGAGTTTCTTGAGCAGTTGTAGTGGGCTGAATGCGAGATTAGAGGATCAAACTTAGCTATGTGTCTGCATATCTAGAGATTCCTATTGGATAACATAAGTAAATATGAGTGTCCCTCTAATAACTCCCTCGCGTGCCTTATAGGCTAGGCTGTAATTTCCTCTAGGCTGGACGGAAGAGCATTGCCCATACGTTTAAAAAGGATCGAAGATTTACTAAACCATATTTCGTCCTTAAAATGTGGACCGTCTGTTGACCACTGCCTGTTGCTCGTATCTGTGTGGGGCACATTCTTTTGGAGGTTGAGTGCACTTAGAGAGCAGTATTGGAAAGGCTACTAATTTACACTTACACTTCAGCACCGACTAGCATACTTGCTTAATTTTTAGATGGGAATTGCTCTCCATCTGCATTTAGACTTGCTTGTGTGCAATCGCCTCTGTTTTCAACGTCCAAATACCCTCTCGCAAATGAAAGTGTTTCGGAAGTAACATTGAAATACTCTTTTGAAATAATTAATCAGTAGTCTGCTACTCGCGTTATTTTAGCGTGTATTGTAAAAACAAATAATAATTCATCTAACCCAATCGTTAAAAAACGTGGTAACGTCGTTGGGACTCGAATGAACTATGCTTAGAAAATCTTATTCGGGCATTCAGCTGGTTACAGCAAAATTGGTGGATTCCGGACGTTGCAACAGGCCTGTTTAGTAAATTCACGGAAATAGGATTTTACGCACGGCTACTGACATTTTCCTCGTGGATTGGGTAGATAGCGCGTTAGCTGTACTCAAGTATGGCCTTCTCTGTACTATGTTCACTTCCCACCGACGCCGCCATATTTTGGACCAGTGGATTAAATAAATTATTCAACTTTGTCAGAACACCCGAGAATTGATAATGCTAAGTGGGTTTAGGTCACCTGAAATTCGGATTCATATTGCTCACTTGTTGTTCTCCGAAAGCCGTGTCAAAATCCTGTCCCAGGGGTGCCATCTCCAAATGGTTAATGTTGTGGATACGGACTGATTGTTATTTCTTTGTTCATTTTCTGGCAAATGCAGGATCTGATCTGATTTTTTTGCAATAAATAAAAAGGACCGTTCTCGTGATTTTTCGATATGCTTTACACTCGGGACGTGCACTCAAAAAAACAGATAAATACGTCTGAAACGTGGTGAGGATGCATCAAGATTTATTTTCACTGAATACTGTGGATGCCTTTAGTCCGCATTTCTAGAAAAGAGAAAATAATTGTTTGGTTGAAAAGAATTTTTTCATTAGGTCGTTTCCACTCTCACCCTTGTGTTTGCCGGCAATATTTATCTCCCTACTCTACTACTAGCCGCTGTACTGCTGCTGGCGGGGGTCGGGGCATAACGGGACAAGAGAGTTCCGTTAGCGATTGGCGAGTGTTTATCAACGAATATAGTCAATATGCCCTATCTAAACCGGCAAGTGAACGAGCCAGTGGCTCAATGGTTCGAGCGTTTGACATCTTATCAAAAGTTCGCGGGTTCAAGCCTCGAGTGCTGGGTGTGACTGGCTGAAGACGGCTAATAAGCCAGAAATGGTAATTCCGGTCTCCCTTTTCTTTGCTGGCAACATTCTCCTGTCAAATAAAGTTCTCTTAGCGCCGAAGAGTACGCTGTCAAATTGCATCATGGCGATAATGACTTTTGTTCATGTATTACGGCTTAATAATCCAGGCTATCCTAGAACACTGACAAGGAAATTATCTCTTAGGATATTCACTTAATATTCCAAGTCCCAAAGACATCCTTCATCACCCCACCGTCTTTGGCGGACGCTGACCGTGAATTTCTAAATGGCAGAGTTTGCCGTTGAAGTAAAGATGCGCCTTTCGCGATCAGTGTCGTCCAAATGTTATTTCGTCTGAACAAAACTATTAATAATATTTATAGGGTTAGTGGACTTGGTTTAAGATAAAGTTGAGATTAAATATGAGCTGCAAGAAGAGAAATAGCCGATTTGGACTGGAAACTTTGGTTTGGTAGACTGAGTAGGAGCGTGGGCCACGGTTTGGGGTATAACAACATAATTGACAAGTGTAAAATGGCAAGGTAGTGTGTTTATGCACTGGTGACAGTATTTCAAACAAGCACCTCATAGCTGCGGCTGAATGCAACGACGCTGGTTGCTTGCTGACAGGTCTAGGCCACGATTTCTGCATGCGCGATGAAAACAATCGAACCATCTATGTTCTCGTGCACTCAGGAGATTGCCTCTCTCCCAGCTGGCGCCGGGGTTGCCAGTGCGACTTGTTGGTGAATTCGTATGAGAGTTGAAGGCGTACTGAGGAAACGACCCGCGCTCCCCAGATACCAATCACTGCACGTTGACCACGTAAATTAGTTATGGAGCGTCCTTTGAAAGATTAGTAAGTCAGCAGTTACGCAAATTTGGTAAAGTTGCAGAACCACGTTTTTACTCTTCGTAGCTACATAAGTGTTTTAATGAAAATCTTTGAAAAATAATTAAAATTCTGCCACAAAATATGAAACAAACTTTTCTGACATTATAATCCGCAAATCAGTGTGCAGTCATTGATCTGTCCCATCAAAGTGTCACCGAAATGTTGCAATGCGTTTTCAATTAGGAAGAATTACCTAAGTGGGGCCGTAATATTGATCATCTTAAGATACAAATCTATATTTGCGAGGACGCCGGCTCTTGAATGCACTTCTTCTCGGTTGGCTGCAAAAAATCATACTCGGTAAAAAGGACTATTTAATTGGGAGGAATTTTAAAAATTAATTTTCACTGCCCTTATTAAAAAAATATCCTTCCTTATACAAAGTTAATAGTTAATCAGGCCTTCTTCAGATTTTATACTCGAAAGAAGGCCATCCTTCCCTTTTAAGCACTTTATAATAGTAAGATCTTTTAAGAGCATACAGTGTCCATTCAAATCCCATCTTAGTTGGTCATTTATTGATGCTCTTCAACATAACGAGTATCCATTGAGAATTTTTGTGCACCCTTTAATATTTTCTTTATTGTATAGAGAATTATATTCTACTCCTGACACGGAAAGAATAGAGTTTGTAGACTGAAAACCCCGCATACTGGCCTGTCTGAAATATTTTGGTATAATGCTGCAAGATAATAAATATTAAAATCACATTCAAGTAAATGCGTTTCAGAATTTAGGTTAACATTTCATGGGACTGGGCACTAACTGCATTGTAACAAATAAATGCGTGAATAGTTGGCAGACAATTCTAAAAGAAAATTTTGCTAGCATAATTTTCCGAATAAATTGATCAACTAATTATGCTGATGTTTATAGGAAGAGAGGTCAATGGTTGCGTTTAAAAAGTGGATGAGGCATAAGAAGCGAATTCTTATACGGTAATATTATGCGACGAGTTCTCACCTTCATTCTCCAGAACGTGTACAGCTGACTTGAATTATATGGCTTAAGCATTCATCAGTCTTTGTATTCAGCTGCAGTGTTAGATAGACCTCATAACGCACTTAATTAATAATCGTGTGTTACTCGTGATGATCCGGAAACTACCCTAAATGCTTCACAATATGCTTGCAATAAATATGAAAATTCGTATTATTGGTAGGAAAATTATGCATTGTGCCAGTACTTGCCATCGTTCTGCCGATGCATCAGTCCACACTATGGACATCTTATCGAGAGGGATGAATCGATATTATTGGGTTTTATCCTACCCAGATTATTAATCATACACTCTATTTTTTAAGTTATTTGTTTTTTGAACGTTTCGATTCTAAGACCATCTACTCACCCTGCTTTTCTTCCGCAAAACGCACTGGCTACCTTACATACTCGAGAGCACACATTTTTGTCCCTTCGTTCTCAGTCACTATACTTAGAATACGAAGGTCCGGTAAAGTTACGCTAAACCGATGAAAGGTTATTAATGGTTGGCGGTTATCCGGAAGTTTTTGGGAGGAAACGCGTCAAGTTTACGCGTTCCTGCTTATCATAATTCTGCCTTTGATGGCGTTATAAATATACATTTTCTTAATGAAGCAGCTACTATTCATCAAAAATAAAGCTTCAACATTTCTCTTTTCGTTTGTTATTGTAAAATCAAACAAACGGTTAGATAAGTCTTTGCAAAAGAAAAATAAATTAAGTTCTCTCCTTCTCCTACTTAAATATCCCTTCTTGGACAAGATTTCATCTAGCGACTTTCACCAAACATCGCCCTGATAAGAGGTCCTCCCACGTGCAAAAAGGGCTTGCACCCTCATTCATTCGCTGTTGACACAGTCGCATTTTTTTCAATTGTGCATCTCCCATACATGTTTGTTTCCCGCCGTCAAGCAATTCCTTGCACATTCATTAGTTTCCAGTTTGCTTCAAATGATCAGCTCGAGCCACCCGAGCTATCTAAGGAGAGAGAACAGCAGCCCAAACTCCTTAGCAGGCGTGTCAGTTTGTGAGAGGTGACCCGGTGCTGCTGGACCGAGACCGTGACCGCAGACCAGTTACGTATGGTAGCCTCGTGACCTGCTGATCACGCCATCTGCAATTGCATTTCAATGCAAGCTACTGCGGACTGAACCACTTAGTTTCCAAGCTGAGGGGC
Organism: Schistocephalus solidus; assembly: GCA_017591395.1. Classification (NCBI taxonomy): domain Eukaryota; kingdom Metazoa; phylum Platyhelminthes; class Cestoda; order Diphyllobothriidea; family Diphyllobothriidae; genus Schistocephalus; species Schistocephalus solidus. The sequence continues at coordinate 54,071 of WEDG01004347.1, forward strand.
CTTTGAATAGACTGAAGAAAGTGGTCTTTAGCTTATTCTACAATCATAAATGTGATTTGTCAGTAGCCGGTCAATTGCTGATTAATACACAGTTGTATTCGCCGTTTTACTTTGATTTTTTTAGGATAAACCAACGGAGATCGTCCGCCAGATTTAACCCATTTCAATCAGCACTCGTATTCGGTAATGCCTCTATGCCAAGAACCCTGCTTTTTCTCAGGCCGTAGTAGAGCTGAAAAGGGTGTTGTACTAGATTACCGGGCATTTAAAGGGCCTTTCTGGCTAGTTGATGGTTAATTATACTACGGTTGGTCACAGATTTCAACCTTAAGTAGTATTAGTACACAGAATACAGTTGCAGTCTCGAACCACTGGATGCAACTGTTTCATTTGTGGTGGTGGTGCTAGTAGAAGTATTATTATTAGGGGAAATAGTAATACTATAAGCAGTAGTCATCTTAATAGTAATATTAGTAGCAGTTGTAATAGTAGTAGTAGTAGGTGTTGTTGTATTATTATTATTATTAGTAGTAGTAGTAGTAGTAGTAGTAGTAGTAGTAGTAGTAGTAGTAGTAGTAGTAGTAGTAGCATTGTGTGCTCACCGATCGCGTTGCCCAACATACTCGTTACGTTGGGCTTTGGGGTTCTCTCCATCTCTCTGTTGTGCCTCCATATCAGCCACACAGTGGTTAGTATCGTAAACAGAATAGCATTAGAATATACTGTTTTTGTTTTTATGTTTCCTTTTAATTTCACACACATAAACTGAGTGCCAGGAAAATCATATAGGATAATAAAAAGAAGGTTGATGTCATCATTAGTAGCTAAAGTTTCGGTTCTAGCATCTGTAAGGCGATGTCATGTTCCAGTAGAAGAAGCTCCAAAAAAACTGTTTAACAGTTTAACACGAAAGAAAGCATGTGGGAAAGAATTTTGGCGCATGCCAGGACTTCGTGCGTTATGGAAAGCAGTAGCTAATTGACATTTAAGAGTAGATTGTCCGAATTTAGTCTGAAAAACCTCAAGCACGTTTGTTTCTCTCAGGGATTCATCAAATATGATGCCCGGATCTGAGGAATCAGGCCACAAAACCCATTCATTTATTATTTTTCTCTCCCCTCTCCTGATCCTCCTGATCCTCCTCCTCCTCCACCTTCTCTTCCTCTTCTTCTTCCTACGCCTCAATCGCTGCTGCTATTTAGATGTCAGTCTTTTACCGCACAGCCTCATCATTCAAGTCGCTATTGAGTCAAGGTTATTCAAGTTTACCATGAAAACCTCCCAGTCTTACAGTCTGACCGATTGTATCATAGACCCATTTCCGAGCTAAGAATATCACAGTCGCCTTGCCTGGCTTGCTTGCTTCAATTCACAACATGGACATATGCCTCTTGAATTTACTCCTAAAAACTCTTAGAAGTAGCCAACAGATTGGGCATCCTTCCGCAATACGGCATGACATAATGCGGCTAGCACACACCCTGGGTTAAACAAAGACCCACGGGGTTCTTTATTGAATTAAACGCTAGTTATCCTGTCCTCTATTTCTTTCCATATAGCCGAAACATGAGCCGATAATTGTGGCATTCAGGGTACCTTATCAACTCTATGTGCCATATCCTCTCAACTTCCGTATAGCACTCTGTGTCCCTCTTTATACTGCTTCTGCAAACGCGTATTTATAAAAAAGGTGATTGGCCGAGAATTGTCCAATACCATGACCCTACGACCGTCGATTCCTACGACGTTCACGTTGTGCACCTTACGGGGGTGGGTGCAGGGACGGTGACTTGCACCTGAAGGATATTATAGCGAAAGAAGACTAACGCTGCATGTACCGCACTCTTTCTCCCTCCCCCATCTGGGCCCGGTGTCATGACTAATACAAAGAGACCGGAGGCGAGAGATGGCAGGGGTTGCTAGAGTGGCCGGCACCACCCCTAAGTGTGCCGCCACACCTAAGTCGGATCCAGTGGATTGGGAGTGCCCTAGAGGCCAAATTAAGAAGGAGCCACTATAGCCTGGCTTTCATTCCACAAGTTGACCACTCCTGTAAAAAAATGCCACCATCGTTTTAAAATGACCTCATTATTGGAGTTAAAATAAACAACGACTTTTAAAGAGAATTGTCTAACGTAAAAATGGGCCGGTCCATGTAAATATAAGAAAATTCACGCACGAATGGACAAGAAGAAATGATAGCTCAATTTAAAAAGGCCATCCAATTTGATAGCTTTAGTCTCGGATCACACATGTAGCAGAGGTGCCATATAGAGAAGGAGCTAAGCAATTCGCTTTCCAATTACGTTAGAGGTGCCGACTGCGTGTTTACATTCTGTGGTGGTTTGCGTGGTCCAGTGCGATGCATGTGTTCGCCGGGAGAGACCTACCATGAGTTTGCCGAAGATGTGCCCCACGGGTATTCGTAAAGATGCAGGCAGTCTTACAAGCCGATGCGGTGAATAAATGTGCGTGGGCAGTGTGTGCAGTTGGGGTGCGTGTGATGGGTGTATTTTGGTGCTTCTGACATTGGTCAACTAACCCCCGTACGATGGATTCTCAGGTGACTGATCAGACCAATGCGGGATGTGCATGTACGTTCACAAGGTGAACAGGTTTCGATCGAGTCCCAATTTCGTGTTCGGGCGGTGCTAGTTGATCCTTCTTGAACAGAAAATGGTGTATGGCAGCGGGGATCTGTTCGATACCCAAACGGAGAAATGCATCAAACAGGAGGTTTCATTCCCCGTCGGGCACTGCGTCCAGTCGGCTAGGCTCCAACTTGTCATATGATTAGTGTGCTAATAGGTAATGGGGCTATATTATCCCAATAACTAATTTTTATTTGTACGAATTTTTTTATACTTATTCCTCTTATTGGACATTTGCTATATTTGGCCCTGTACACTCCTAGACTGTTGACGTTTCAGCGTTCAGTAAGTGACTCTTACGTTATTCCCTTTGTGCCGTCTGTACTCATAAAGGTCAAAATAACTTCTGGCGTAGCACTATTACTTGTCTAATTTCGAGTTACTAGCTGTGTAGGATTGGACGACGGAGCGTTGTACTCGCTAAGGAGTGAATTTCGTTTGTAGGCAGTTTCTTATTTCTAATATAATAAACTCCATTTGCCGGAAGTCATGGGCTGTCAGGCTGCCATGTTGTTGTCAGCAGCGAATGAAACTCTAGTGTGGAGGGAGCAGCCACTGTAGATCATCGTTGCATTTTAGGTTTCAACAACAGGACGCACTTTCTGTGGGATTCATCTTATTAAGGACATCGTGCACAATGTTTGTCGCCGCTGCTTTGATGAGTAAGAGAAGGGGCAGACGGAATGAGAAAAAGGCAGGAAGTTCAAAAGTGGGCCGGGTAGGTCTGTTTGACAGAATTGTTACATCTTTCACGCACCGCCATAGCAAAAACTTCGTCTAGGACCGGAAGACTGGTGGCAAAAAACAGCCGGGAAATGGATACAGTGAACATGCTGTTTGGCCTGAGGTCTCCATTTATTTAATGCTTTTGTTAGCCTGCATTTGGTATGGGAACAATCGGTAGAATATGCTTGATTTTTTTCATGCACAAGAAGATATGCCGATCTTATCCCACCAGGGTTTCTTGCTGTCACTCATTATTCTGCCCCAGTAGTTTACGGATGAAGAGGCATAAACTGCACAGAGACCGCCAATGTTTCGATCTTTCGCCACAGTGTCGGCTGCCCATGATTAAGATCCTATGAAGGGTGGAATTAATCAGAGAAGTTCGAGCGTAAGCTGATATTACTTCAAATGTGATGAGACAGTTAGAGGAAGTAGGTTTGCCAATGAGACTTATTTGAGAAACCGGAGGCTAAAGATCATCATTTCTCATCTATGCATGATCTTCACAAATGAACTCTTTGAACATATTTGTTTTAGGCTATCGGAGGAAGGCAGTCGGTGTCTTCCCACGTAAAAGCGACCACTTCAATAGACTTCCACAATATCCATGAAGACCGAAACAACAGTCCTCTAGAACGTAAGGGCATCTTCGGTAGTTAGAATACCAATAATTGATAGAGTAATTTATTTTTACACTTGTCGAACCTTCAGACACAATTAGGCATCTGGAGACGGTTTGCCTAACGGAATATTCCTACCCAGATAGTTAGAGTATTGCATGGAAGGATGGTGACCTGAAGGTCCTCAGAGCCGGAAAATGACTCCATTGATATTTCAACCCTGCCGTTTAAATCGGATTATATTCGCTGGGACAGAGTTTGATGATATCGCGAGCAAACATCACGGTCTTTCCTGACTATCGCGATCGCAGATTTCCCACCATGTCCTCATTTAAAGTTTTATATAAAGCTAAGTAATCACTCCTTAAGCAAGTTTCCTTCAGTCATGTTGCCCGCAACGAATAAGGTAAGCGACAAGACAACCACCAACCTTAGAGACGAGTTTCGTAGTGCAGTCCGAACAGTGAAAGGATTCGTGCAGGAAATTCGGATAGCAAGCATAGATCAGTTATTGCCACAACTGGTTGCAGTTAAGACAAATCAAGTAAGGACAAGTTGTCAAGTCAATCATTGCCTTCACTCTCTGTGTCACCGGCTGCGGTCCAACGCAGAAGTTGATGTGTTTGGATGTAAAAACCAGACATTAAAGGTAAACGGACTTCTCACATAAAACCGTCTTCAGATGCTCTCTGGCTTCGAAGTAGGGGGCAATGTACTGAATTTCACGTGATCAATATCTCGTAGACTGCTTGATTGGCAGGAAAAGTACTCGTCAGAATATTCTGACTGCTGGATTGAGCACCGGCTAGTCATTATAAGAAAAAAACTCCGTAAGTAACCACGACGTCGCAGTCAAGAGAAACATGCCCTGGAGAGACGGTTACGAGTTTAACTGTCAAAGGGAGAAATTCAATCATAACCTTGTCTGGAAAGATAAAAACAATTATGATTATTAGCTCAAGAAGGATGAGTAACCATCATGAAGGCTCATTGATACGCCCACAGGACTGTTTTGTTGGGGAGGAGTAGAAGGATATACAGCCATAGACGTTCTAGAGGTACTAAATTCAAACACTAATGATATCATCAGGTGTTACTTATACAAAGCCATTTTGCCAGGTTTCATCAAAAACAACAAGTGCGCGTGTCGGATTTCAACTAACTAGGAGCGTCAGTCTAAGGAGAAACAATCGCAGTCCGTCCTTAGAGGAGTATCAAATTATCCTGTTAGTTTAAAGCCTTCCAAGCCATGGCTGTTAGCACACCTTGATAATCTAACTGCTCGTCATCTTGGTTAGGGTGCGGAATATGGGCTGAATGGAGTGGGGACGAAGTCCATAGAGTCGAACTTACTCTTTATTTCCTCCAGAGAGGTCACGTCCAACCTGGTCAGGCATCTGCTGCGCGGATCGGGCACTAGCTGCCGGTGCAGCCAGAGCCTGCCCCTAGGCGTGCCAATAATTCTCACTCTGTGGCGTCGGGTCCAGATGCACAGGCTAAATAAAGCATGTGGATCCTCATCTAGCACCGGCGTTGGTCTAACGCATCACCCTCGTGACCCGTTGTTTGGACTCGGCCGACCCCCCACATTACTTTATTAATTACAGCAACCTCTTGCGTTCCCTCTTTCAAATAGCATGTAGCGGATTGTTGTATGGTCATCCTTATTTGCTGATTGGTAATTGCTGCTGCACCCTCCAAACTGCAACACAAGAGAGTCCTCTCAAAGCAGTCATTTTTGTAAAAATGAAGCGGAATATATGTGAGGATATCGCAGCGGACAATTATTTGGCTCTATTTTTGGACCTAAACAACTGAAACTCATTTCCATCAAAAGCTTTCTTTTAGGCCAAGCTACTCCCACCCTCTAGAGCTAGGCCCCAGTCCCAACCTTTAACCTTAAACGTAATCCCTGACCTTAAACATAAGCCTGACCAAAACCTTGACCCTAAACGCTAATCCTAACCCTGAACTGGCCCCTTAACTGGGGGGTTATAAGCTCAAACCTAGCGGTAACCCTCAGTCCGAATTCAAATATAATTCATTGGGTGGGGAAGGGCGTTAACAGTACCAATCTTTTACTCGCATAGTATCGTTTAACGCGCCAAGCAAGGAAAGGTTCATAATTTCTGCATCAGCAACAGTGAACAGAAATTCGCGGCCGCGTCCACTCTTCACCGACAAAGTACGATCACCAATGGATCTCAGTTGGTACCATGAAACCCGTTGTTTGCGTAACTTATGAAAATAAAAGTAAGTAATTTGGTGTTGGCAACTAAAGGGGTGCTTGCTAAGCAGGACTAGTTGCTAGAAGTCAGTGGGTAGCTAAGTTTGACCTCGTAAACCACAAGTTCTTGAGAAAATTATGGAAAGAACAGTTTTTGTCTGATGTGTGATATGTTAGTAGCTCCACGCATTTCACCTAGAGAAGCAAAAACTCTGAACCGCTAAAAATTCCACATGCAACTTAAAACGCTTCAGTCGCTGGAATGTGACGGAGGATAAAAGAAGCGACCAGCGTTCTGCATTGGATGTGTCGAAATCGGTATTAGCTAGGGAGTTTGACATGTTGATTTCTATACTCAATGGAGATCGTCTCCGGAAAATTTCTTGTTGTTAGTTTAACCCTCTTTTATGTGATTTTGTTTGTGGGTGGGGATAAGCAGCAGCTCCATCCATTCGCGCACTAGTCCGTTGGCTGGCTCGGACGTCGGTTGGGGACTGTTAATGTGAATAAAGAGTGAAGTCAACGGGTCGGCTCATGTTCCTCACCATAAACAATCGGATGCGCCTGAAGCGATCACAGTGCGCTGAAAACCGAGACTTCGAAAGGTTGCCAACTTACGGGATAACTTGGTCTGCGCTGTTAGCCCAGTGGTTCTTTGTTTGTTGGCCGACTGAGGGACTGAAAGTCAGGCTGCGATGAATCCTCCTTAGAGTGGCCTCTATGGCACTCCCACTCTGTTGAATCAGAGCCCCGTGGAACGGCCCACCTGGTGGCGGCTATGGCCGCTTCAGCCACCTGCACCCTCATCTGCCTCCGGTCTTCTTGACTTGGTCATGGCACAGGGGCCAGGTGTGGAGGGGGAGAGTGAGGTAGCTGCAGCGCATGTCAACTATCACTTAAAACTAATCCGCATGCAAGTCACCATCCCTGCGCTACCCGGGACAAAGGTTTGACCTCGTAGAAACCGAGAGTCTGAAATCTGTTGTTGATGGTGTGAGGGACGGAGTACCTTGATGGCCAGCGTTGTGGTGTATTCGGACCAGCCCACATAACATACGAAAATTACTGCTAACAAACTCAGAATCTGTTACCGAGTTAAGCTGCTGAGACTGTATCAAAAGGACTGAAGGCTGGCTCGGATGCAGTTGCTCAGCTGACATCCTGCCATGTCTGTGCGTGTCATTAGGCAGCATACTCGTTAGTGTTGACACAGCGTAGCGCTTAGTATAGAGTACATTCGAAGTAACATTACTGTCATCATTCTCATTTTGCAGACACATACAAAATTCATGTCCCATTTAACCTCCATCTGAGACTAGGTGGAAGTTCACCTGAATGTTTATACAACGACCTAAGTTTAGTCTTACCATGGCTTATGTCAGAACGATGATACCCATGGTGTTTCCCACAGCATGATGAACACAGATACGGTGACTTCCACGAGCAGTGGTTTATAGTGATAATAGGCTTGCGCAGCATCTTCCGCACTCTCTCTCTCTCTCACTCTCTCCTCCCTCACCCACCAGGATCAGGTTGCACAATTTATTGTGAACAATCCGAGGTGGGATCGCACTCAGTGCTTAACAGGACTACAAAAACCCATGTTCATGTGCCACACACACCTACTCAGCGGATGATGGACCAGGTTTTCACAGAAGCAAGAAGTGGTCGGCTCAAATCGCAACCGGGCCGGAGGGTCCTGAAAGGACCAAGTTATACTATTAATTGGCAGACTTCCAAGCAAAAAATAGACGTACAGCTACCACCAGAATTATACTTTTTGCAACCATAGAACATTAATTCGTTGCAGATTTCGGTCGTGTTTTCTGAGTGATTCCCCAGCCCCACACGCAGACAGGGCCGTTTGTGTCATCCAGGATCGTGACAGATTCAGTCTATGAGAGGAGTGGAGACTTAAACCGATTTTCTCGGGCCCTTATGTCTGTACGAACTACCAAACCGAAACATTAAATGAAAGCAGTTAGCGATTGGTAGGAAATGTGCATGAGTCAAGGATATGTGTGATCAATGATACAATAGCAGAAAACCAGCCGAACCGTGGATGTTAATACACTTCCCGTTTTATTGGTGGTTTGGAGGATCATTGCAGATGAGAGATTAGCTAGAAGCCAGTCGAATGCAGTCTCCAGAAATTTCCCAACAAACAGAACAGATATCAACTTCTCCATTCAACAAATTTAATATTGATAAGTACTCTTTTTTATTTTACCCAAGGTTAATTCACAAACTTGGATTAAATCCGTCGGTAGACAGCTGATCAGGTTGAGTTGAAAGAATGATGTGACAATTTGGACTAAAATGCATCAGGTACTGCGGAATAACCACGTAATATTCATAAGTTGTCGACGGGTAGTCAGCAGTTTACAAATACTGTCAGTCATGCAGTAGTAACAAGTTCAAGTAGCTGCCATCGCGCCTGCCGTCGCATTCAGCGAGCGTCGTAAGCTAATCCGAAGAGTAATGTCTCCTTTGCAAGAGCATCCTTGTTCAATTTCCCCTATCGATTCCTATTTATTGGTAAAAGGAAAAAAACATAGCTAATTGTAAAATGTAATGAACAGCCTACGTTTTATCAAGGAGGCCGGACTGAGAGGGGCGCGCGATAACCTATGTGGCAAACACAAATAGACTGCATGGGTAATAACCATCAAAAACCGCTATAAATAATGACTCAGCGCGCGGACAGCGTGAGAAGGCTTTCAGGGCTCAGAAGCACCGCCCCCCTTCCCTCCCACTCGACCTAAAGGTGGTGAAAACGAGAAGAAAGGGCTCACAATGTGGCGGAGTAGGAACGAGAGGATAGACTGCAGGCTCTCTGACATGCTTGAACGCGCTTCACTTCCGTCCCATGTCATCCCTCAGTCCCCCCCCACCCTACCCCCCCCCACCCCCATGCGGTGCGCGAATGCACCAACAGTGAGCGCGCTGTTGATGCTGCCAGCGCTTTGGTCTAATAACTTATCACATGATGGAAAGAAGGCGGATGGATGATATGCCGGATTGGCCATGCAGGCAGGGCGGGAGCTGAAGTGAGGTGTGGGACATGACCGCAGGGGGAATACTCATGCGGACGACGAAGGTGATGGAGATGAGGTTGTGGAGCCGCCCGTCACGCGATCCGCGACAAGCACAAAGAGCAACAGCTAGAAGAGCAGAGGTCGCGTGTCGCTAACTGTATCCGTCCCACCTCGCCCAAATCATTAGGCCTGAGGTAAAAGATGAAGACCAAAACTGAAGAAGTAAACAGAAAAAAAGTGTTGTTCGTTAGCACCGATAGTGGCCGACTGGAACAAGTTACACAAGTTGTTCGTAGTAGATTTGCTAAGTGCGTGACGAACCCCAATGCTGTCTTAAACTGCCACCGCCCTTTGTCATGGTAGGTAAGGAGAGGATAACGGAAACCACCCGAAATACAGGCATCTTTGTGCAAAATCCCAAGAAAAATAGGAATAGGTTTGCGGTTAGGGTTACGGTCAAGTTTAGTAGTTGGTTTAAGATTACGGTTAAGGTAAGCGTTAAGGTAATTTCGGATTAATGCTAGGGTTAGTGCTAACTGTAGGGTTTGGAAACCGGGACGATTTTCTCTGCCCAGAATTATACCCAGAGCCATCATTCTTATTTGGGCTGGGCATTCCTAATTCCGTATCCTAGTTAGAGACCACATAATTAATCCTTACCCAATAGCAGAGCAGCTTATAAACCGAACGTGATTGTTAGTCCTTTGCTGTTATTGTATAAATCACTGGTAGCTAGGTGGACAGGCAAGTCTTATATCTACATAAGGGCGAATGGTCGGGTATTAGGTATTTTGGTAACATATGATGTCTGGCCCACAAAGCAAGTTCCTCTGGGCCCCCTAATTTTCGGCTTGGTGGCTGAGCGTACACTAGCTTGTTTCATGATCTGCGTAACAAATCCTTACTTTATGGCAATTGTCTATGGTGGAGGAGACGATTTCACAGTTACTTTTTACAGATGCGCTTATTAGACGAAATTTTAATGATGGGCTCAGGACAATGGCAAACAGAAAGAATGCGAAATCTGTCGGAAATCTCAGTTTCCGTGACAATGACTGTACCTTACACAAGCGAAGCCTCGAGAGTACTTTCTCCAAGCAGATCGAAATACGACGCAGAACCCAGTAGCATAAGGCACAAAGATAATATTATGCCTAGGGAAAAAATAAAATTGTTATCTGCAAGCCTTCCTAACCAGGCACCCTCGTGATCGCCCCTAATCCTTGACCCTATTTAGAATAGTGACATCAAAAAAGGCGAAAAAATGACATGCCTACTGCATAACGCGAATGTTTCAGACGCATATGAATCGTCGTAGCTGGCCTAAGTGTCAGGATTGCATACCTTCTCGTAGCTACCGGTGAACATAGGTCATTGAAGTGCAAAATGAATTAACCCCCGGGGTTTACGCATCCCCTGTCGTATCTGCTCAATTAAATATACAATTTAAGTCAGATAAAGCAATGTTCACGAATAAATTATTGAAAAAAACAGTGTATTTCGGTGGCCAAATCTCTCTAGATGGGCTATTCCTCTTTATTTCCCTGATATACACAGACATGCGCTAGCACCCGTAAACAGGTAATGTCAGCCAGTGCTTGGCACGTCACTCTGCTTGCCTATGAGGAATTGTATTACTTTGACATCCTCATCGGCGCAATCCATCGAAATCCTGTTTTTATTGGTCAGCCAAATCTGAAGTAATGAAACAACAGGAAAAAATAGAGCCAGTTCTCATGAAATCATGTTAGGTATCTCTATTCTCTTGTTAGTAGCCATCTTATAGCTTACACTTATTCTTGGAGGATATTTGAGCCAAAACTCCACTAAAGGACTACCTTCAAACGTAATTGTACTTGTACTGACTTACTTACTCACTTTTACATGGAAAGGCTTTCTACATATACGTTTCCTCTGTTACAGCGATTTTTCACGTTTTCGTAACTGCCCACTTTTCTAAAATAATTGGTTCTTCTAAAGCACGAGTTACCTTTTATAAGAACGTTCTTTCCTTTACTGTTGTACGATTTTATGAGACGCAGCGTGGGCTGACTTTAAAGGACTGTGATTTTCTTGTAAAATTTATGAGATTTTGTGAGTAAGAGAACCTACTGCTCGCGCTACTGGCTGCTGTTTTCTGATGTCTGTCGAAGACCTCTTGGACAAGCTCGGCATCTTCAACGAAAACCATTTTGACTGATATCTTTTTCCGTTGATACAGAAATTTTGGGTACATTTACTCATCCTTATGAACTTTGATTTACCCTCAGTAAATATAGGCCTCAGATGTTTCTGTAAAAAGAGACCCTAACTGTCAGATGCTGTAATCCCGAGGCAAAGCTTTCAGTGAATGCAAACGAGCATTTGTCGGTGCAGCCTTTAATTAACCCGAAATCCATTCTTTTACGTTGGAAAAATTCTGGAGAATATTTATGCCTTTTCCATCAGTTGTCCCTTTTTCTTCGTAGATGATGCACTGACGTCATACAACTCCTCATACTGGTCTGACAATTTTCAGGAAAATTTGGATCTACTCAGTTTTCCGGAATGAACTGTGGGAGGGGAGTGGTGCAAGTATTTCCCTAGAGGATTTCACTGACTTTTCACGAGGAAAGAAAGTGACGAGCGTTAGACGCAAGCAAACAAATATAGTAACCATTTCGTGATAGGACTGTACTCACGACGCATTTTTCCTCTAGATCATAATTAAAGACGCATAAAACTGGAAAACGGGGAGAAATTCAACTGGGGAAAAGAAATGAAATTCGCGCCTAAGCTGAAACACCGTGCAAATAGCTACCATTTAAATGTCCTCCAAAAATTTTTATTCTCTCCCGTTCTCTGGCTGTCGAAAAGCCAACATAAGGTATTTAATTGCACCTTTAAGCGAAAGGACTCAGTGACTTATGGATCCTTAAATGTAGCCTTTTCCTGTGTGCTGACTTAACGAAAGTGCACGTTGGTTTCTCACTATAGGACATACAAGTGATTTTGCCCTGTAAGTTTGGGCAATAAAATCACGTTAAAAACTGAGCTCTGGAGTAATAAAACATGACTTTCAAATAGGCTGATGAAAAATATTCCAAAACCGACACTACTTCACGTCATGATTGGGTGGTTAATCAACTCAGAGCAACTAAAGCCTTGTTTTTAATTTGTTTATTTAAATCTTTATGTTGTAACCTATTGCAAACTAAAAGTAATACACTACGCAGGAAAACTCCCAGAAGATGGTGACTCAGCTGGTCAGCTTGGATTTTTGGGTCTTCACTGACGACAGTCAGGCATTTACGGATAATACATAGAGGCTTCTTTGAGAGAACATATTTCAGCATACTTTTCTCAGCTTGACAAACATTGCCTTGCAGAATATCTGCCTGCCTTAGAGCTCACAGATAGCCCACTTCTAAAACCTACAGTGTGCTTTAGTGAGGCTACCCCATTACCTGGTATGATTGTTTTTCAAAATAAATTTTAGGCCACTAAATACTGGTTGGCCGGAAAATTATACGCATTGTGACTAATCTACAGGCAAATAGGCTCTTTGGTAAAAGAAGGAAACCGTACGGGATAAATCTTTGAGGCTGAATACTGAAGTTGTCGTCAGACGTGAGTATATGTACACAAAAGAGTTAACATTTTCAAACTTGCATCAAAAATCGATACATGTTCGGTCTTTATGCTCGTAAGCGGTCGCCGTGTGTGTGGTTCTTGTCTCTTCCAATTTTCCCTGTGATTTTCGTCTAAGGTGTCTAGCTAAATGTGCCCATGGATGCTTAACTCATCGAGTAAGTAGGAAGTCAGTGGTCAGTAAAGCACCTCTCATTTTCAAAATCTAATAGAATGAACAGGCAGGTTGTAATTCTTTTTTAACGTGTGTTTTAACCTGCTGTCTGTTGTAGTTTAGACACTGCTAATAATAATAATATTCAAACAGCAGATAAATCACAAAGATTTACTAAAATACCAGTGCGCTAGCGACGCCGTTGGCCGCGTCCTTAAAATATAGTGAAAAAAGTTACTGGTGTGTGTAGGTTCGTGTGGAGCGGCGCCGTACCATGTTTCTATTGTTCACTTTGAAATCCAAATGTCACGGTTTAGAATGCTTATGCGCACGTTCGACAGTTGTGATCAAGTACTAGCCTCTTTACCGATGAAGTCGTTAATTGTGAATGCGAAAGTTTTGGTTGTTTTGCGAATTAATGGTCTCCCAAATTAAACTGCCCTATTTGTCTCCTGTATAAAAGGCAGTTTATTTCCTTTCGTCTTAGCACTTGTAAGTATTTTTTTAACCAACTATACTGCGAGTAACCTGAGTTAAGCTAGGTTACAATAGAGGAGCTTTGCGGACCTCGTTAGTATGTTTCAAGTTCCAAATTTAATTTTTTTAAGTATAGCTTTAAAATTTGTTGAATTGTAAGCAGTCACCGTATCGTACATGGTGTTTCCAAAATTTATACACACTGAAAACTTATGCAGTCACTGCGTAGAAAAATATTTTTCAGCCTCAAATTGTGATGGAATATTTGTTGATTTATTGTTTTTTCCGGTTCTGATTCAGGTACTGTAGATAGCACAAATCAGTAGACTCATAAAAATCAAGAAAGTGTTCCACTAGTATTTGAGTGCATCCTTGTTCAAAGGTTATTCTCAGATCGGCGACTTTTGTTGTATTGTAGCACAGACTGTATCTTATAGCCATCTCTATAAAAGAGTGCACAGCTGTGATGTTTGATGTGCAAGAAGGGTATTTTATGCAACCCTAATCGAACTGCTTGGCGAATTCCCAACCAGGTTAATACCCACTTCACAATGATTGTGTGGAGACGACTAATCGGGTTGAAAATAGAAATCTTTAGCTTTAAAGATCTCGCTTATTATTGGCACTGCTAGATTAACCCCTATAAGCGTGATTTCTTAAACATTCTTGGTGATTAGCATACTATACTGTTGTTCCTTATACAGTAACATGGTGTTACACTAGCACATACGGACTGCCATATCCTCAGTTGATGTACAATACGTGACCTTAATAACGAAACGTGATGGAGAGAGTCAGGTGATCATTTTGAAAACCTCAAAACCGTGTCTGACACGTTACAGTCAATACGCCAGTTTATACAGAATATGACTTAAGCATTTTATCAGGCAAATAATTTACAATTTAAACTTTTACTCCACGATATCTTACGGTCAGGCAATTTCCTATGATATGGACTGTTCAACAACATGTTCGTTGGTCCACAGTAAACACTCTTTAAAGATTTAACTAATTAGAGAAGGATTTTAAATTGATGAACTACATGTTAATCTAAGGTAAGCGAGATGATTGCACGTTTCGTGATGAAATCAGATAGGATGTTATATTTTGTTTTCGTGGATGCACTTAGATCGATTCCAGATGATCTAGAGATAATTCGTTATCGTAGACCTAGTTCATGGGTCAGCTCACGTGCCGCAGTTGGGCGGTTAATTGAATCACGTGATATAAATTTGGCTTCAGTCTACATAATCGATGTCGGAAGATGTGCATTGGCCCCAAACCTTGCCAAGTACAGTGTGTGACCTATCTCATGCAAAGGGCCGAAACTTTCAAATGGTTGCCAATCCGTCGCAAACTGCACCCATGCACGTACAAAAGCTTTGAAATACTAAGGAACAATTTGATGGGAATTTAAAACTTCAAGGCAATAGTAAAAGTAATATTGTTTCTTCTAGAAATCCAACTTATTTAAAGAAGGCAGCATATCCCGAAAACGTGCTAAATCACTGTATTTGTGACTAAAAAACTAAAATCGTATTTTTAGTTGAAATCTTAAACATACACTTTTATGTATATTAAAAAAATTTCCTTTAGCCGAATTTATTTTTTTGATATTTTTGATATTGGATTACAATTCGTGTCAGATCGTCCTTGAAATACCGTTAATGACATCACATTTTTCAGGGTTTTCAAGTGATTTAGCATACATTTAGATGTCATTTTATATGTTGATATAAAAACCTTCAAAATAAGGCATTACTTAAAAGTCTTCTCCAAAGTAGGGAAATTTTAAATATTCATTTTAAGGCAGATGACCGTTTGCGTCATATTTGTAGATTCACCCAAACATGAAAACTCATTGCGGATAAAAATGAACGCCCAAAACAAAACTCAGTAATTTATACGCCTAAGATTAATTCAAATCTTTCAATAATACTTTACCTCGTTATAAAGCGCTTTAATTAGGTATTAAATGGACGAATATATGTGCAATTTAACTTTTCAAGGTAAAACTGTGTAAGTTCGATCTTTTTTGCCTTGCCTGAAAATCAGTGATATATTTGCTGCTGGAAATTATGAAATCACCTTTCTCTTTATATTGGAGCGTTTTGCGCTACATTTTTGTTTGCCTTAATCCTGCATGTTAAGATAGCAAAGGCAAAATGGCAAAAAATGCTCATCGTTTGCCAAATGCTTTCTTAAATCTCAAATTAGCGGAAACTATAGTTGACCAAAAGTAGCATATCGCATGCCTCTTTTTTAAGGTTGGTCTTGCTAGGCGTCCATCTCCACCATACGTATTTTGCCAACGACCACTATTATCAGCGTAGTAAAACAAAATACTGGTAAGCAAGTTTATTACTGTGTGTTGTGGCAAAAATCGTCAGAAATGTTCACAAAATTTTTAAAACTGCATTTTCTTCTTGGTTTTGGAAAACAATGTGATTCCTTGCATTTGCATTCAGCTGCTTTTTGTTGAATTAAGATCATATTTTTCGGTTACGGAAGGGATCTATTTGACGCCTGGCTTATATTAATGTTCTTTTATAACATAAGGCGTAAAAACAAAACGTTTTTTTCTGTGATAGTAAATAGCAACTTCACCTGGTTCCTGTCTGTTTATAATCCATATATGAGATTGAACATGCAGCGTTCTTTAGAAAAAGGCTTCCTGAGCCTCCAATCCACTCAAAAAACCAAAATAACAAGACCAAATTTATGCTTAAACTACTCACTCAAATTTCGATAACAAAAATTGCATAAGTTAGCTATTGTACTGTACCTTTCGCAGTGCTTAAAACTTCGACGGGGTTCCTCCTCGCTTATGCAAGAAACCGAGATGGAAATGCATCTTCTCCAGTGATGGCGCTTCAGAATAAGATGGAGATGCGGTTTCCAAAGAAACAATTATTGATCTCTCAGCATCCGAAATTTTTATAGGTTTTTTGAGGCACCTTGGGCACCTCTGATGCTTCCCCTGTCAGTATGGCATTTAAAAAAGGGTAACTTAATTTTTTTTACAAGCCGCCAAACTTCCTTGTCACTTCCTTGTTATTTAAAGAACTACCTGCCATTACAATGGATGCCATGGGGTGAACAGGTGATTAAGTTTAACGAGGATTATATTGCTGTAACCTGACAGTCGTTAGGAAATCAACTTCTTGCGACTGTTTTGCACACAAAAGTAGAGTACTTCGAAACAGGACAAAGGGATCTGTTCTTATTCAGTCCGTAACGAGGAAAAGATGAACGTTAGAGCGTCTCTTTAGGAATTAGTCAAATAAAGTTGGAGGAGAACATAACTGGTCTTATAGAGCAACCCTAATATTGCCTTTTACAGTACCTATTGCTGAATGTTCATTAATGGTTGAAATTGAGTCGTTTTGGGAATGAAAGCCATGCATGCCACCGGGGTCGACAGGTATGTCCTCACCATCTTACGTCGGTCACACAACTTAATAGATGTCCTTCTTCGAGCTCATCATGCATACCTTGTTGCCCTTAGAACAGGCAGCGATGTGCCAACACGAGGGGGGTATATCAGAGTGCGCAGTCGTTACTGGGACTTCACACCTATAACAAGTGCCACACATGGGAGAGGATGCATTGACACTCCCATTCACATGCTCACGTCACGTTTGCTACCTGCGCCCGATCCCACCTGACATGACATCTATAAAACTTGGTCCAGTAGTCTGAAGGAAGTGAGAGTGCGGTAGATGCACGCAAGTCAACTACCACAATGAACTAATTCATGCGCAAGGAACCGCACCTACGTCCATACTTTAATGTATACGTTGCAAGATAATAATCTAATTTTTGGCATTATCCTACGTTAGTGTCCTTTACTGTGATCCATGCGTTGGGTATATTGTATTAAGATTTTATATTTACCTCTGTCAGTCAGGTGAAAAACTTTCTGTCCTTTAAGCCACTGCATACCTAAATGCATGAAACGGATGATTACAGTCGTTGTGGAGGAAAATAATGTTAAAACGACAGGAAAATTTTGAATAAAACAACTTTTTTGGTATTATTTTTCCAACGTTTTAGAAAACAAGGCTAAATTAAAAGGTCAAAGATGGAGACCGACCTCCACATGCATGTGTTTGTTCGAAATGCGTATGCTTTTTTACGAGTAGCGCATGCAACCTGTTATTGAAGAAAACCTCATTTTCGTACCACTTGCTGGGATTTATCGTGCTTTGTGGAACACTGTTTTTCTGAAGATGAGCTTACCTAATTTACGTTTTGCCAATTTGTCTGTCGTCTCGACAATTGATTAAAACAATAGACTGAAGCTCAAATTCTCACCATTTCATCTTTGTAATCGAAAAATGTTATCTAATATCAATTGATAAATGATAGATCGGGCAGCCTCTGAGCGGATTGTCTGACCCGTGGTTCTTTTGTTTGTCTGCAAATATCTTACTTCTCAATGAACCAAAAAAAGCTTACTTTTTTTACTCCGAATCCTCCCTTAACTGCCGTGTCTCCTAAAGTTGTTTCCAAATTTGGTGCTGGCTTCAATAAGCACATTGTTGTTCGTCTCCCTCACACCGCCATTTTGTCCTAGTGCGTTTGCTTTATCATTTCGTATTTTATGGTTTGCACTCTAATCTCTCTAGTTATATTTATAGTTTAAATTTTGGTCCTGCATATTGTGGTTTTCCAATAATATTATTTTGTTTCTCGCCCTCTATCGCACTTGCTTTATCAGAGGAGGGCAAATTCGTTGCCATTTCTTTCTAAGTGCTGGTCTGCATGAGAAATATAGTCGATTGATCGGTGCTCCTGAACGAAAAATATGTTACCTTGTACCGATATAAAAGCCGCCTTGCCCAGTGTGACACGACCCCCGTCGTATTCTTTCTGGGAAGTTCGGTGTGAGGCAGTTCCGCTCCTCCTACTCTCTAGTCAGTAAAGACCACGAAGTCTCTAATAAGTGTACATGGCACACCCTTATCAGCATGGAACAAACGTGAATTGATTGCATGACCAGAAAGAGGACGGGCTGATAAAAAAAGTAGATCAAATCACCAAGGTCGTTGACTAAAAAAGACAACAAGGCGTTATTAGTGAATGATAAGTCACAGAAATGGAAACGAGCTTGTAATAAAAGCAACACAGTCATTTTATATGTTACCAGCACTCTAGCCAAGATTTTATAATTAAGTTTTGTGATTGAGATTTTGGTTTTGTAGGGGGATTTCAGATACTCTGGCGTTAACCTTGCGCCGACCACGGCTTGGAAAAGAGACAGATACGTGAGTTCAAAGACAAGTCGCATAATTTTTAAGAATCCACGTGAATGCTGCAATTTTGTTCGAGCAGCAGACTGGAAATAAGGGATATTGGACGATTCATAGAAACAGCTTTTGACTGTCAAAACTAACAAAACATTATGCTAGGGCCTGGACGTTGATATCCCGTTAAGCCACATCTGTTTGGTAAAAATAAAATAAATAAATAAATAAATTGTATATTTAAGACCCAGAGGACCCCATCATTGCAAACTTAGTACCATGGTTTAAATAAATACAAAGTGGATAATTGCTGCACTATGTGAGCATCCATATGAACAGCAGAAATGAGTAGTATGATAAACATATCCGATTCAAAAAGATTTGCCATTTTTAAAACAAAAGTCAACAATCTTTGGCATATACGGTGAACTGGAAAAGAAGCAGTAAAAAAACCCCTAGGGTTAAATCGGAGGCGGAGTTCGGTGAGCCGCCAATTTAAAAAAATAGGAGAAAAAACTGCTTCACTAAAAAATTAATAGCTAAATGCAATGGGATAGTATTATGATGTTGCTGACTACGTATGAGGGTTAGGGACGCTCCTTGTCAGTTGAGAGATAATATAGCAGTCAGAGCTACTGTTAATAAACACCAGTGGAGGTGAGAGAGGACGAACTCATCGTAGACAACATGGTCGAAACGAAGAGAGGACAGTAGAGGTCACGAGATCATTATCGAGATGCGACCTTGCTGACTGTATAGTCCATAATATAGCAGTCAGAGCTGCTGTTTATAAACACCAGTGGAGGTGAGAGAGGACGAACTCATCGTAGACAACATGGTCGAAACAAAGACGGGACAGTAGAGGTCACGAGATCATCATCGAGATGCGACCTTGCTGACTGTATAGTCCATCACCAAAGAGGCGAAACCATCAGAACCCACCTCGATCATCAACAGAACCTGGAGACAATCGTCAGGGTTCCAAATTCGGAGGTAAGTATGAAGGTTGTCAGGAGTTTGCAATGCTAGTTTAAAATGAGGGGAAGAAAAAGAAAATGCAAAGATTGACTCTGCAGAGGATGATGGAAATATAATAAGAGACCAATATAATATCAAGGGAGCTGCCTCAAATACCAGGAGGACCATTTTCAAAATCCAAAAGTTGCGAGTTTGGGAAGGAAGCAGACAATAAGGACTTTATATCTTCCGAAGTTAAATGTTTGCGTAATTTGGTTTTGAAAATAACTAATATAGACGACAACCTAATTTGCAGTGGTAGAATATTCCATATGAAAGCATATTTGGAGGCAAAAAAACGGAGACCTGAAGCATAATATTTTTGAATTATACCGGACTATCTGAGCACAAATATGGCCCAGACCATGACACTGGTAACGTGTTTGGGGACACTAGACTCGGCGAGAATGTTACCTACGAGTAGACTGGTAGTTCTTGTTTTATTTCCTTAGATTTTTGGACGCTAATCCTCCACCTTGTCGGCTCATATACAAGAGGTCGGCAGGTGATATGCCTAATGCAGCTGCAGCCAGCCTTCATAGAAGTTCACATTGTTGGCTCAAATGTAGACTCAGAATCCAATTGACGGCTAGAATCAACATTTGTAAACATTTCGAGAAAGAGAAAAGTGATAGAAGTGAGCAGGTGATTTTTAGGTAACAATCCAAAAGGATAAGAACACGAAATTTGTTGGCCAGACCATTCTGCTTCTCACTTGAGCCCACTATCAGAGGCAGTCGCAGATGAAGCACAAGGTGCACAGTATTTATAGCACGTTGTGGCAACACGCTCACAGGCGTGTTATAATTAGCAGCTATCGCCACCGATGCTGGGGGTCGTAATTGATGCACTGGTTTCTTGGGCGCCCGCGACTGAGTCTTTAATGGCCCCGATTTCGCCATTCGTGTTCGATGTTGGCATGATAATTTCTCGGTCATTTGGCTCAGTAGCATTGGGAGGACCGGTCGCCCGCTCTTCCCCCACATGATTTATTCCCCTGCTCACGCGAAGGGAGGTTGTTGCCTTGGGTGATTGATTGCGTGCCTAAAAAACAGGCCTCGAGCAGCTTGCAGCTCACGAGGTTTTAAACACCTTGCGAGGATTTCGGCGCGTTGCCACTACGCCCTATAAATACTGCGCACCTGGTGCCCCTTTTGTCCTCGGGAGCAGTACAAGTGTTCTTAACATAGATGCGACAGAGCATTAGTCCATATATCTAACAGCTATCACCCTCTAGTTTCTAAAGTACAAATCGTGTGAGCAGTTTCTCGTAGTTGCTCATCGTTCTCGCCCAAAAACCTTAAGCAGGACACTAGCAGCTGTATACTTTGTTCTGCGTTCTGTGTGTCTGCTCGTCCAGAGTTCTGGATCACCGGAATGTTATCTGCAGTATCCAATGATCAGAAGTCAAAGCTTCGTCTTATTACTGTTTTGCCTAGAACTAAATCTGCAATGGAATAAAAAACTTTCAGGACTGCAAGTAATCTAAAAGTTTCATATCCGTGAATAATCGCCAAGATTTCATAGCAATAAATGGAATAATTCCCTAATATGATAACCCTCTCATCGTAATACCCTGTACTTCACAGGATTTATGTTCATAAACCATGGAAGGTTTTGGAAAATACGCTAATTTCGGATGAACAACGACAAAAGACCCATAAATACTTATATTTAAATGTTAAACATATACGTCTACTCTCTGCTAATACGTGACCGCTAGCAACTTTCCTTGAACACTGAACTCTCGTCAGCCCATCTTAAATGAGATACTTAAATTCAATGCTGGTAACTTTTGTTTACAATAGGGCATTTAACTAATTTTCGGTGTTAAAGTGCAATAAAGAAATATGCATGAATTCGTAAAGCCACAGATTCCGAATTGCGAATTATTACTGTAAGCTTTCTAAACCTGAGAACATCCAACTTCCAAATACAGACGAATCATTTAAAAAAAAATACGAAAATATAAATTGCCCCAGCACTCAAAGTACAGGGAAAATAATTGCAGGCAAGATGTACAGCAGTAAAACATTTTATTTATGGGTAAGCCTGTTTCATCTGCATCAGCATCTACCGGAAGGAGGATTTCTATGACTTGTAATGATGTTCCATCAGACGCTCCGATACATCTTTCCGGAAATTACAGACAACGGAAAAAAGTGACCTAACGTAGCAGAGATTGAGGCACATGCTTGGACCGCACGACAGGAGCAGCATATCCATCATTTGAGTCTTATTTCAAAGGGACTGAGAACCTCAACTGAGCAACTAATCGCATATTATAATCACCCATGCAAACCATGGTGGGTCATGCTTCGCTCATCGGGCACAAAGAGCTTATGAAGAAAAAAACCATAGGGGCAGCTTTCTGGTCTTCATACACTCTCGCCGCTGATTCGCTCTACTTTATTTCCTTCAATCACCTTTTGATTATCGTCAGTGCACACTTTTCGCAAAAACACATTACAGTTCTGCGGTCTAGTCGATTTATTTATTTGCTTTTTTCCCTCAATTCACTTAGCTAGGTAATTGGTTTCGAGAAAAGCTATAGGTGTTGTCAAAAAATGAGAAGCCTCGATAATTTCACTGCATTTTGACAGTAAACGTGTTACGCTGGCAATGTGCGCTATCCCCCGAAGTCCTTTGAAGCGTGTAATTAATCCAGTAATGCGTTAATCTCTGAGGTTTCGCGGAAGAAATATCGAAATTGGTTTATCTTAAATCCACATTACTGCAGAGATCCAATCTGTCCACAAGATGGGTTACTGTCTCCCAGGGGTTTGCAGAGCCAATACCTATTTATTTCGTCCATATTAACTAGATGTATAACAACACATCAATTCGGTACTTTGAGAGAAACTTTCTGATGTTCTACTGCGCTTAGTGTTACGGTTTTGCGCATTTTGTAGCTTACCCATTTTTCCGATAGTGGCTTTATATCCCACGGGAGAGAGGGAGAGGTTTTTCTGAAGAAATGCTTAAAATTACTCGAAAATGTTCATAAAAGGTTGGCAGTTTTACGATAAATTCAAAAGATAGCAAAATGTTGTCTCTGCTACTTACAACTAGTCAATGGTTTTTGAATTTGGAGTCATTTTACGGAAGAGCGCTATTATCACGCCCACCAGGTCCTTACGTAATGATTTTTCAAAAACCGGAAATTTTTTTTATAAACCAAGTGATTGCCTTCCATTTGACCGGGAACGATAGGGAACGTATTAGTGAGACGGACGCTTCGCAAGTGTAACAAGCAGCAGCAGAATACCGGCGAAGCACGGGTCTGGGCTGTCAATTTGGTTTAATGAATATAACTCATCGTAGATGTGAGAAGTCATATCTAATTTCATTCTACACCTATAAACCTTCCAATATACTGATTTAGTCCAAGTTGGCAATTACTTTCTGAGGAAATTGAATAGCAGCTGTGGGAGCTTTTATTATGAGGGAAGCTGATCGTCAAGGCATACCCGATGAATGAATAGATTAAAGGTTGTTGGAGTGGGTCTGCAGAGCTAGCTCTCGTGAGGTGTGATCCTACCATGGCTCGGTGAGTTTGGCTACCTGAGTTCCCTAGAGCAATATGGGCAGGACAGGCATTGGGATGTGTGCATGCTGGGGCTCGCGACACTGGTTCACCGGTCGTGGTAAGCAGATCGAGAAGCGACCTATGAGGCCGATGCATGACACAAATACACGTTATCATTAAGGACAAGCGAGAACTTTATCTTCGGAGTTGGTCATGTGATTGTGGTGATAAAGCAGTTTTCCAGTGCGGGAAGGGGTTCGGTCATGGTCACTCTGCAGTAAATCTCCTTTCGGGTAATCGCATATGGCTGAAAAGGCACGGCAGTTCAACCGTCTATTTCAGCTATATCCACAGCACGGTCCACAGCAGGGTGGATAAGGGACGATGCCTTACGGTGGATTATACTCTGGTTAAACTTTCACTGCACCTACTTAACTGTTTCTTCCACTCCACCATCTAGGTACCTCTGAAATCTTCGCAAAAGGCCAAACAGTTAGCGAAATCCATCTTATGGGAGTAGGAGCAACTTGAGTAGGCACTGGAGTAGATTTAGGGAGATTCGTAGCGGTCTGCTCCCGCGAGCACCACTGCCGCCTCGTTGTCGCGTTGCCTTCCTGTCCGCCTCGTGCCCTGTTCTATTCGTTGATGGGACCGTGCTACACATGGCATTAGCCTCGCGATAGCACCAAATCAATCAAGCTGTCTAAATCGATGATTGGCTGCAGGTAGGCACAGACCGAGCAAAAGCAGCACAGGAGCTGGGTTTAAGAACATCAAAGACGGACACTGACACACGGGCTTGAAGATAGAGCTTGTAGTAAGTGCTTACAGCGCTTCCTGCACGCTCTTTGGTATCAGCAAAAGCTTGTCCAATTCAATCCGTCTTCTCTGACTTCGGATTTAGTAAAATTTGCGGTGCCGGCCTTTGGGAATTCACGTCTATGGCCCATTTTAATAGAAATACGCTGCATTGAATTCCCTCTCTTGCTTCCCGCATTCTCTATTTCGCTAGCTGGTCTATATTCACACGATTGGATGAAGTCTGAAGCGCAGTGGCTCATGCGACACTAACTTCCTGTGGATGGGGAGCCAATAGGAGTGCTTGGCCCTCTTGTTCTCCATAGCTACAAATTTACCAAAATCGGCCTTTTTAGCGCTCTTGGCTGTAAAGTAGAAAGCTCAATGGAAGCAGCCTAGTGGAAATTAATAGGAGCGCTGGATGACGAAAACCCTGGAAATGTAGGGTCCACATTCTGGTATAAAGCATCAGTTGGCAACCTTTCAAGTCACGCCTTATTACTCATCAGCCATCTCCGATGCTGCCATTGACCGGCTCCCTTAAGTGAACACGAGCAATGACCTGGATCTCCCGCCTTCCTACCACTAACCATCCGGGCAGTGCAACAGATTTACAGCGGGAAAGTATCGGGATCCGTCGTAATCCCCCCAGAAGTCTACAAACACGGCGGGTCCCGGTTGATGGCGGAACTCACAATAATATTCCAGGAGATGTGGTGCCAATGAAAAGTTCCTCAATATTTCAAAGACGTGACCATCGTCCATCTCTACAAGCCGAAGGTGAACCTAAAACTCTGTGATAACCATAGAGGCATCTCGTTGCTCAACATCACTGGGAAGATCTTCGCCCGTATCCTTCTCAATCGCTTGGACGATCACTTAGAGCAGGGACTGCTCTCGAAAAGGCAATGAGGCTTCCGACGATACTGTTGAAAAACTGACATGATTTTCGCCGCTTGCTGGTTGCAAGATAAGTGCCAGGATATGCGAACCCACCTCTACACTTCCTTCTTAGATCTGACGAAAGCCTTTGGCACAATGAATCGCGATGGACTACGGAAAATCACACAGAAATTCGGCTGTCCTGAGCAGTTCACGCACATGGTGCGTCAGCTTCACGACGGGATGACGGCGCCCGTCACTGACAATGGGACGGTATCCGAAGCATTCGCAGTGACCAACGGAGTGAAGCGGGGCTGGGTACTGGCCCCCACTCTCTTCAGTCTCATGTTCTCTAATATACTGATGGATGCTTAGGAGTGATGAGTGCCCTGGGATCCGCATCGCCTACAGAAACTGTCAGACACATTCTAAGCAGTCAGCGTATGGAGGCCCTAACGCTTGTGTTGACGAATACAGTCTATGACTGGCTTTTTGTTGGCTCCTCAGTGTGTCCCACAGCGTTCTCTACGCGGTTTCTGGAATATGGACTCAAGAGAAAAATTGGGGAAATAAATTCTTAAATTATTAAGTGCAGTACATGGGGTCAGGTGCTTTGGACATGACTTTTTAGGGTCAGACCCAAAATTTAAATGAACATGTGGGTCGAAGACAATCAACAATTGTGGAATAACCACATAATGACCATTCTACAAACAAGTAGTACTACAAGTAGTATGAATCATATATAGCAATGAATTTATACCGTACTTCCAACATAGGTACTAGCTAAAAGCCCAGACACGTGTTTCGCCGATGTTTCTGCTGCTGTATGACACAACTATGAGGGGTTCGGCTCCTCAGTGGTTCACCCAGCGTTGTTTTTGTGTCACACAGCAGCAGAAACATCGGCGAAACACGTGTCTGGGCTTTAAGCTAGTACCTATGTCCGAAGTACGGTATTATGTCTTTGTAATATAAGATTCATACTACTTGTAGTACTACGTGTTTGTAGAATGGGCATTATGTGGTTATTCCACAGTGGATGATTGTCTTCGACCCACATTTTCATTGAAATTTCAGATCTGACCCTAAAAAGTCAGGTCCGAAGCACCGGACTCCATGTCCTGCACTTACTCGTTTCAGAAATTACTTCCCCGATTATTTTCTGGAGTCCATATTCCAGAAACCGCATAGAGAACGCTGGGGGACCCACTGAGGAGCCGAACCTCTCGTTGTTGTGTCCCACAGCAGCAGAAACATCGGCGATACACGTGTCTGGGCTTTTACCTAGTACCTATGTCGGAAGTACGGTATGATATCTTTGTCATATAAGATTCATACTACTTGTAGAACTACTTCATTTTGGAATGGGCATTATGTGGTTATTCTGCAGTGGTTGATTGTCTTTGACCCAAATGTTCATTGAAATTTCGGGTGTGACCCTAAAAAATCATGTACTAATTACCTGACATCATGTCCTACACTTAATAATTTCAGAAATTATTTCCCCGATTATTCTCTGGAGTCCATATACCAGAAACCGCATAGAGAACGCTGGGGGACCCACTGAGGAGCCGAACCTCTCGTTGTTGTGTCACACAGTAATTAGAAACATCGGCGAAACACCTGTCTGGGCTTTAAGGTAGTACCTATGTCGGAAGTACGGCATAATGTGTTTGTCATAAAAGATTCATACTACTTGTAGTACTACTTGTTTGCAGAATGGGCATTATGTGGTTATTTCACAGTGTTTAATTGTCTTTGACCCAAATGTTCATGGAAATTTCGGGTCTGACCCTAAAACGTCATGTCCAAAGCACCTGAATCCACGTCCTGCTTTTAATAATTTCAGAAATTATTTCCCCGATAGTTCTCTGGAGTCCATATTCCAGAAACCACATAGAGAACGCTGGGGGACCCACTGAGGAGCCGAATTCCTCGTTATTGTGTCACACAGCAGCAGAAACATCGGGGAAACACGTGTCTGGGTGTTTAGCTAGTACCTATGTCGGAAGTACGGTATAATGTCTTTGTCATATAAGATTCATACTACTTGTAGTACTACTTGTTTGTTGAATGGGCATTATGTGGTTATTTCACAGTGGTTAATTGTCTTCGACCCAAATATTCATTGAAATTTTGGGTCTGAACCTAAAACGTCATGTCCGAAGCACCTGAATACATGTCATGCACTTACTAATTTCAGAAATTATTTCCCCAATTATTCTCTGGAGTCCATATACCAGAAACCGCATAGAGAACGCTAGAAGAACCAATGAGGATCCGAACCCCTCGTTGTTGTGTCACACAGCAGCAGAAACATCGGCGAAACACGTGTCTGGGCTTTTAGCTAGTACCTTTGTCGGAAGTACGGTATAATGTCTTTGTCATATAAGATTCATCCTACTTGTAGAACTAATTCTTTGTGGAATGGGCATTATGTGGTTATTCTACAGTGGTTGATTATCTTCGACCCAAATATTCATTGAAATTTCGGGTGTGACTTTAAAAAATTATGTCCTAATTACCTGACATCATGTCCTACACTTAATAGTTTCAGAAATTATTTTACGATTATTCTATGGAGTCCATATACCGGAAACTGCTTAGTGAACGCTGGGGAACCCACCGAGGAGCCGAACCCCTCGTTGTTGTATCACACAGCAGCAGGAACATCGGCGAAACACGTGTCTAGGCTTTTAGCTAGTACCTATGTAGGAAGTACGGTATAACATCGTTGTCATATAAGATTCATACTACTTGTAGTACTACTTGTTTGTAGAATGGGCATTATATGGTTATTCCACAGTGGTTGATTTTCTTTGACCCATGATGTCATTGAAATTTCGGCTCTGACCCTAAAAAGTCATGTTCGAAGCACCTGACTCCATGGCCTGCATTTACTGATTTCAGAAATTATTTCCTTGATTATTCTCTGGAGTCCATATACCAGAAACCGCATAGAGAACGCTGGGAGACCCACTGAGTTGCCGAACACCTCGTTGTTGTGTCACACAGCAGCAGAAACATCGGCGAAACACGTGTCTGGGCTTTTAGCTAGTACCTTTGTCGGAAGTACGGTATAATGTCTTTGTCATATAAGATTCATCCTACTTGTAGAACTAATTCTTTGTGGAATGGGCATTATGTGGTTATTCTACAGTGGTTGATTATCTTCGACCCAAATATTCATTGAAATTTCGGGTGTGACTTTAAAAAATTATGTACTAATTACCTGACATCATGTCCTACACTTAATAGTTTCAGAAATTATTTTCACGATTATTCTATGGAGTCCATATACCGGAAACTGCTTAGTGAACGCTGGGGAACCCACCGAGGAGCCGAACCCCTCGTTGTTGTATCACACAGCAGCAGGAACATCGGCGAAACACGTGTCTAGGCTTTTAGCTAGTACCTATGTAGGAAGTACGGTATAACATCGTTGTCATATAAGATTCATACTACTTGTAGTACTACTTGTTTGTAGAATGGGCATTATATGGTTATTCCACAGTGGTTGATTTTCTTTGACCCATGATGTCATTGAAATTTCGGCTCTGACCCTAAAAAGTCATGTTCGAAGCACCTGACTCCATGGCCTGCATTTACTGATTTCAGAAATTATTTCCTTGATTATTCTCTGGAGTCCATATACCAGAAACCGCATAGAGAACGCTGGGAGACCCACTGAGTTGCCGAACACCTCGTTGTTGTGTCACACAGCAGCAGAAACATCGGCGAAACACGTGTCTGGGCTTTTAGCTAGTACCTATGTCGGAAGCACGGTTTAGTCTTTGCCATATAAGATTCATACTACTCGTAGTACTACTTTCTTGTAGAATGGGCCTTATGTGGTTATTCCACCGTGGTTGATTGTCTTCGACCCAAATGTTCATTAACCTTTCGGGTCTGACACTAAAAAGTCATGTCTGAAGCACCTGAATCCATGTCCTGCAATTTATAATTCCAGAAATTATTTCCCTCTGTATTGTCTGGAGTCCATATACCAGAAACCACATAGAGAACGTTGGGAGACACACTGAGGAGCCGAACCCCTCGTTATTGTGTCACTCAGCAGCAGAAACATCGGCGAAACACGTGTCTGGGCTTTTAGCTGGTACCTATGTCAGAATTACGGTATAATATCTTTGCCATATAAGATTCATACTACTTGTAGTACTACTTGCTTGTAGAATGGGCATTATGTGGTAATTCCACAGTGGTTGATTGTCTTCGACCCAAATATTCATTGAAATTTCGGGTCTGACCCTAAAAAGTCATGTCTGAATCACCAGACTCCATTTCCTGCACTTAATAATTTCAGAAATTATTTCCCCGATATATATATATATATATATATATATATATATATATATATATATTTATATATATATGATAGTGTGGGGCTCACCGATGTGCTTAAGCGACATGCATGTTCCGTTGTGCCCTGGATTTCCGACTAGAGCCCTCGCAAGCGGTCGCATACCGACATGTAGCATATGTTTATAAGGTTGAACTGACGATGACAAGGGAGACTGTAATGGTCATTTCTGGCTTATTAGCCGTCATCAGCCAGTCATACCCAATCCCAAGTGTGTCACACCTGGGATTCGAACACGTGACCTTTGGTATTTGAGTCGAACGCTCTACCATTGAGCCATGGGGTCGTTGTTTTGTCGGTTTTGATCGGGAATATGAAAATAGTGTTAGTCTCACCGATCTGCTTAACGAACATTTATGTTCCGTTGTTCCCTGGAACTCAGACTAGAGTACTCGCAGGCGGTCGCATAGCGACGTGTAGCATATGTTGATACTGTGGAACCGACAAAGACAAGGGAGAACGGAATTGCCATTTCTGGCTTAATAGCCGTCATCAGCGATTCATACCCAATCCCAAGTGTGTATATATATATATATACATCGCGTTCATCATCTCCTGAAGAAGACGAAGAAGAAGAGGGGGCAAGTTCATGGACCAAATTTTATTTGTACTGACGTTTCGAAATCCTTCTCACTTCCATCATCAGAGTAAAGTGCTTGCTGCTCCTGGTGGTCTTGAGTTAGTCAGTCTTGCCGCGTGCCTCGTATTATATCCATGGTGGACGCGTGAACTTTGACCTGCCCGTCGCCGTTGACCCCGAGGTTGAACGCCGGCGGGCTCGCGTGACTGCTGTCCACTTTGGAGCCGTCGTAGGTTTAGGCAAGGCAGCGTCCCTGTTAGCCTCCCCCACGTCAATCAGCGGACTGTTCAGTCGTTGCTGCTCTCGTGAGTTGATATCCGTTTTACGGGCGCATTCGTGAGGCAGTGTTTGACTTTGGTCATGTGATCTTCGGTCGCCACCCCGCTTTTCCATGAGCCTGGGATCTCGGTTCCGTGTGCTCGTTTGCCTTATTGGCCCTGGCCGAACTGATCCGAGCGGTGTACGAAGCGCCTGGTAGGCGGGATGTTAGTATATAGCTCGGTTGAGTGTGCCAGTCGAGGACCAGCTATCGAGCACCAATCTGGCCATCTTCTCATTGGCTCGGCCAATCACCCTTGTTTTCTCAAAGGCGAAATCATGGAACCATGGTTCATGGTTCAGGGAAACTCCAAAACGGCAATCCTAGACAGTGCACGGCGTCATCGCAAATCACGTGATGACCAGCTGTCTTGGAAATTTTAAAAAATCCGTCCGAGAAAGCAACCCTCTTCCGATGGTGCCCTGGTGCACAACTTGTCCTCTCATCGGCTCACTCAACAGCAACTAGCGGTTCTATCCTATGACGCAAAATTCAACATGAAAGATGCTCGACCAAAAGACTTAATTGCATCCTTCGAGTCAGCGCTCCAGAAGTGTGATGCTGTTGAGGAGTGCAAAAACGCCATGCGGCAACAAGTGGCAAATCTGCTCCTCCAGCACCAACGTCCGACAACTATTTAAAAGGCAGAAGAATGAGAACTTCTGAAAATACGAAAAATAGAGGACATCGTAACCCTGCCCGCAGACGAAGGATGCTCGACTTTCGTCATGGATAAGTCTGAGTACGGAGCAAAACTGAGTAACCTCTTGATGGACAAGGAATCCTGTGTGCCATCGACAACCAGTGACTTCAAAAAACTCGTGAACAGCATAAACAAGACAGTCGACAAGCTGAGGAAGGCGGGAGCTCTCCCGCGAAGAGAAGCACTGGCTACAAAAGCCACTGATTCCCCGATGGCACGCTTCTACGGCCTGCCAAAGGTTCACAAGCCAGGAGTGCCCCTACGCCCCATCGTCTCCTTACGTGGCACCCCAAACTTTGGGCTGTCAAAATGGTTGTATCAGCGACTTTGTTTCCTAACCAAGGATTCGAAGTGGACAGTGAAGTCAGCTGACGAGTTCTTAACGCGCATCAAACATTTTGAAGTAGAGGCAGACTAGGTGATGGTGTCCTTTGACTTGATCTTGTTATTTACCTCTATCCCACCCGCATTGGCTATCGAAACTATCGACGGCTTTCTCCAGGAAAAATATAACGCGACCGACCAAAAACTCAAACGAGTGCATATCATTGAACTCCTAGCACTTTGTCTTAAGAAGTTCTTCACATTCAACGGCCAGGTCTACGAGCAAAAGAAGGGGACGCCAATGGGCTTGCCTCTGTCTGGACTAATTGCCGAAGCAGTTTTGCAGAGGCTTGAACAGCTGGTCTTCAGCTCGTACCCACCGAAGTTCTGGGCAAGATACGTCGACGACACGTTCGTCATAATCAAGAGGAGTCACTTGCAGGCTTTCAGGGCATTGTTGAATTCAATCTTTCCCGACATCCAGTTTACCATGGAGGAAGTAGTCAACAATCAGTTGCCCTTCCTTGACGTCCAAGTTACAAAGCTAGCAGACGGGAAGGTAAGGACAATGGTCTACCGTAAGGCAACTAACACTAGGCGCATCCTCCATTTCTGAAGCAACCACCCTGTTGGCCACAAACACAGTTGTTTCAGAACCCTCTTCTGACGTGTCCAAACACACTGCAGCGACGACAGTGGGAAGAAGGAGGAGATGGAGTACTTACATGCCCTTTTTACAGCCAACGGTTATCCAAAGTCCTTCATCCGCAAATGCCTCAGGAAACCTCAGTTTGAGCGGTTTAATGAAGAGAGGCCAACGTTTTTGCTCGCAATCCCCTATATGAGGAACGTTTCAGAGGCGACTGCATAAATCCTACAACCTTTTGGGATTGGCGTGGCTCATAAACCAGAATGCAGCATCAGACAGCAAGGCATGAAGCCCAAAGACTCACTACGAGTGACAGAACAAATCAGCAGTGGTCTACAGCATACCATGCCGAAATTGTGATGCAAGGTATGATGATGAAACGGGAAAGCGCCTGGTCACAAGGTTGCATGAACACCAACTTGCGATCAACCGATACAGACAAGTTGTCTTGGGTTTATGGTCACGCACAACAGCTGAACCATGATTTTTCCTTTGAGAAAACAAGGGTAATTGGCCGAGCCAATGAGAAGATGGCCAGATTGGTGCTCGATAGCTGGTCCTCGACTGGCACACTCAACCGAGCTATATACTTACATCCCGCCTACCAGGCGCTTCGTACACCGCTCGGATCAGTTCGGCCAGGGCCAATAAGGCAAACGAGCACACGGAACCGAGATCCCAGGCTCATGGAAAAGCGGGGTGGCGACCGAAGATCACATGACCAAAGTCAAACACTGCCTCACGAATGCGCCCGTAAAACGGATAACAACTCACGAGAGCAGCAACGACTGAACAGTCCGCTGATTGACGTGGGGGAGGCCAACAGGCACGCTGCCTTGCCTAAACCTACGACGGCTCCAAAGGGGACAGCAGTCACGCGAGCCCGCCGGCGTTCAACCTCGGGGTCAACGGCGACGGGCAGGTCAAAGTTCACGCGTCCACCATGGATATAATACGAGGCACGCGGCAAGACTGACTAACTCAAGACCACCAGGAGCAGCAAGCACTTTACTCTGATGATGGAAGCGAGAAGGCTTTCGAAACGTCAGTACAAATACAATTTGGTCCATGAACTAGCCCCCTCTTCTTCTTCGTCTTCTTCAGGAGATGATGAACGCGATGTATATATATATATATGTCAAATACGTTATACCGTACTTCGGACATAGATACTAGCTAAAAGCCCAGACACGTGTTTCACCGATTTTTCTGCTGCTGTGAGACACAGAAACGAGGGATAACGTCTTTGCCATATAAGATTCATACTACTTGTAGTACTACTTGTTTGTAGAATGGGCATTACGTAATTATTCCACGGTGGTTGATTGTCTTCGACCAAAATTTTCATTGAAATTTCGGATTTGACCCTAAAAAGTCATGTCCGAATCACCTTACTCCATGTCATGCACTTAATAATTTCAGAAATTATTTACCCGATACATATATATATATATATATGTATGGCCTGTCCGGCCTCCCTTGTCTTAGACGGGTCCCAAGTGTCAAAGCACATTGATGCAACTGGCCATACCCGGGATGTTTAAGGATAGGTCTTCAGTAGTCGGGACAACTTAAAGAGAGAAACACGTTGCATTGGCAAAATGACTGTCTGATAACGAGTTTTTCAACAGGCGTGCTAACCCCATTCCAGCTTTTAAACTTTTGTGTTATTTCTTAAGCAAATTGCACGCCAAGATGGCTGAAGTGAACGTAAAAATGACCAAAGGCAATCAAATGACTAGTTCCTATGTCGGGAAGCAGGGGAACCTGCAGAAGATAGAACTTCGAAAAATGCTTGAGTGACTTCCGTCGGGGCGGTGATTAACAACGCGGAATATTCTGAAACTCATCGGATATCTTCCTAAAGACCACGGCAGTAAAATAGACAAGGATCAACTGATTCAGAGCCGAATAACAGAGCACCACATTTGAATTTCTGTTTAACGCTGCACCTTGAACGCTTTGAGAGTGGAAAACCTACCGAACACTCCGGAGATTCGGTGAAACAATACAATTGTTCTAAGGACTCCTTACTCCCTCTCAAACTTCCACCCTGACCGTTGGATGCCGATTTTGGTTTCTGACCATCTTATTCTCTGCAATTCGGCGGGCACTGGGTTCTGCGAGCTGCACAGCCTAATGTCCCAAGATCAGAGCACAACCTCAAACAATCTTCTATGTTGTTCGGTGTCAAAATTCTGAGAAAGCATGATTAGATCGCTTTTTCTGCTAGTCGGCGTGGACACACAACCCCCCCCTCCTTTTCACCTCAAAACTGGCCGATAATACCCTTCACACGTAATCAACGTTCGCATTCCGGGTACAAGAAAGTTTTACTACAGATCAGCACTGAATCGACTAACTTATAGTACAGCACGTGCATGTTTGTCTAGAAGTGCTTGCTGGGTGGCATCAGTGCTCGATCCACCGGATGGTTCGAACTAAACGTCCATGCAAGTGCAGTCAAAAAGGGCGACTCAGGAAACCATTACTTTTGGTGCCAATCGCATCTAACATGTTTAAGCATAGGGAAGTGTCTGCGTACAAAATCAACTCCTCTACCACTGCTATTCTTAATTCCACAAGGTTAGAATTGTACCACAGCCTAGAAAGCAGTAGCCGGCAGAAAAAGTCAATGGAAATGGAATTACGAATTAATAATTTGAACAGTTGCATCTCAATCCTTCGTAATGTTCCGCTACACCTGACTGTCAGGGTAGGAGGAGAAGTGAAGGACGGCCTCATCGATTTACGAATTTATTCCAGTTAGTTTTAAGAACACGTAGGCATCAGGTGGGGCAGGCTGGCCAAATATGCGTTCCCTACATGACTACCATTTCTACACAATAGCATTTCAGTTCTGGCCAAGGAGTATTAGGCAGCGCTTAACGAAATGCACCCACAGAAACGGTGTCCTTCATCAACGCCAACCCATCCTAGTAGCGTTCGAATAACTGCAGGGTGCCAATTCAGGAAGAACGTCGGCAGATGCCTCGCGTAAGGACGTAGGCCGTTTGCAGGGTGCCGACCGCTATGTCGGACTGGTTTGACGACAATTCGCAGACAAAATGACCTATCTACGCCAGTGACGGTAGTCGTGATGATGACGCATGACCTACGTCCCATTGGCTGCCTAGCGCCAATTAAAGTTCGCCCTATTAAACCAATCATGCAGGTGCAAAGCTATCAACCAATGAGTGTCGAGGAAAGCAGGCAGGCGCGTGGGTTCCATCTGGTCTGCAGCCTGCCACCTGAACATATAACATTCTGCGACACGGGCCCATGGTCATTATCGTGCTGAGCACTACTGTCCGGGCAGAAAAATCCACGGTTATGTTTCACTGTGAATCTCGCAACACCTCTTCAGATGAGGATGAACGTTGGCCGCCACCTGGCCGTAGGAGACGTCATCCAGCCGGCAGCAGCCGCTACTACGTGCAACCATTCCCGGGATTCTTTCCAGACCCACGAATATGCGAATCCGATCAAGCTATCCACATAAACTCTATCAAGTCACCCACTGAGGAAAGAGGTCTCTTCACTGTGAACTCTGGCTTGGCCTTTGTGAGCATACCTGAGGACTGTAAAAAGCCTGTTTTCATTGTTGGCCACTCAGGCTCGGCCTGCATGAAGGAAGGAGCTCAGTTTGCTTCCTCAATTGCAACCAGTGGCTTCTACTCGGGTTCAGATTCGCCACCACTTTCGCCCTACCCAGACCAATATTTAGATTCGAAGCAGAACAGTTATGCGCCTGAAGCGAATGAGCGCTT
Organism: Schistocephalus solidus; assembly: GCA_017591395.1. Classification (NCBI taxonomy): domain Eukaryota; kingdom Metazoa; phylum Platyhelminthes; class Cestoda; order Diphyllobothriidea; family Diphyllobothriidae; genus Schistocephalus; species Schistocephalus solidus. Next base: position 89,798 of record WEDG01004347.1, read on the forward strand.
CTTCCTCAGATCCAACAGTCTGGGCTCCGACTCTACGTCCTGCAATGGGGCCTCCTCTCAAAGGTGCCGACCAACAGGTGGTGTTACCCAGATTACTCGGCTATCCGCAGGTGATGGGCTCTGAAAAGACTTACTTTCGCATTTATTTCCAAGAGTACTTTATTTTTTACTTTGCCATACTGTACAAATAGCCGCCACTGTACATATCCGGTTACTACTGAGGGAGTCGTTTTATTTGTCCCATGAACTCCCGATGCTTTGTACTATCCTCCACACTTACTGCAACTTATCTCAAATTACCTCTGAACAAATTATTTCACCTATATTGTGCTTCTGTTGTTGCTGCTAGGGCGTTACTTCAAATCAACACTGGTAACTCGGCTTTAGCAGTCCTCCACACATGCACACAGCCTTGTGATTACGCTGGGGTTATAAGATCTGCCTTGTAAATCCTAGCCCCAGTGTAGGAAGCGTTTGTGATTTTGACGGCTGCCATGGGCATGCATCGGGTTGACTGTGCTGAAGCGCCCTCCACGCGGCCTTCAGTTCACATCCTGGTCCATTGCGTTTTCTGTGGAAATGCATCTGATCGGCTATGCTGAAAAAAACTTTTAAGCAAATTTAACTGGCCATTTATTCTCCTTCTTGTGTTCGGAATTGTCTCCGGTTGCAAGATGTCCTCATGAGGAGTTACAGCTCATGTGTGTTGACTTGTTTCAAAAGAAACGCAGGGGAGATGTGTGCGTGCCTCGCCTACAGTTCGACCGTCGTTGCCGACGATATTTACCGTGTGCCCCACCACGTGCGTGGTTGCAGGGAAGGCGACTTGCGTGTGAATTAATGTACTGTGTTAATAGACTTGCGTAACATCTACCGCACACTCCTCCTCATCTCCCACCCGGACCTGGTGAGAAGACAGAATCAAGCAGACTGGAGGCTGAAGAGGGCCCAGGTAGCGGGCGCGGCGAGCACGCATACCCGGGTAAGCGTTCTTTAAGAGGGCATGCAGATGGCGCGTGCGTATGTATCATATAAGCCACATGCATAGGAGCCAGGTCACATCACTCGTAGCTCTCCCATCTCAGTCAGCCCACCATGTGGAGTTAGCAGTCTGACTGGCTTTATTTACGATGTACAGTTGAAAGTTGAATCGTGGGCTCTTTCGACATACTGATGTGCCGGTTTGAAGTGATGAGCCTAATTACGTAAAGTAGGCCAAAAACACGTTTTACTATCAGTTTTCCCCCAAATAAACTCTGCTCTTATTCAGGATGGGGTTGTGGATTTGACATTATTCCCTCTCCAGCCCCCGCGACCCCTCTGATAAGCATGGACACCCCGAGACTGTATGCCGAAGCTTGCGTATGTTTGGTATGACGGATAGTGGGATCAAAAATATAAAGTCTCTTTACTTTCGCTAGACCACTCGCGCACTATCCCGGTGGAACTGTGAGTCCGGATTCACACGACGTTTGGTGGTTATGCATATCAATTAACTGTCTCGACTGCAGAGTAGACAATAGTCGCAATAACATCCGAAATTGATCTTAACTGTGTCAGATTGCGTTTATTTGTTCTGGCCCTACCCTCGATTGTTTTGCTTGTCTCGTGAGCCCCGCCAAAGACATCGTTTCCCACCGTGAGATTGTTGCCCTTGCTTGCAGTACATGAAACACATCAAACTTCATTCTCAAAGGGCGATAGAGATGGATTTCCGTAGCACGTGATTCTGCCAGTTACACCAAGCTTTCTTCGAGTCATCAACGTCCTTCCGAAGCGCAATTACTCGTAAATTCTAAGATGGGGTGCTCCATAAAGTGGCTCAGTACGCGTTGTTAAAGCATTTCCTAGAGCAAAATTTCAAGAGTACCTAGATCAGCCTTTTTCGCACAGGCAGTGCATGGCGTTCAAAATGTTTTGCGTTCAGAGGTGAAGACCTCCAGTAGGGAAATAAAAGGATAGCGAGATATGTAGCAGCATTCTAAAGTTACTAAAGCATGCAAATATAAATTAACTGCAGATGAGCCTGTTTATTTACTCACCGAAATTCATATAGTCGTATTGAGGGCTTTTACATGCCGTCTGAACAAGAAAGTAGGATATAATGAAACGTCCCAAAATTTGTCGGTTGCTCGTGCTTTCCTTTGATTTGAGTAAGTTCTATGGTTAAGGATGCCTTGTATTACCGCCTAAACAGGACACGGAAATAGCAACCGCGTCGCCCGCTTAAAAAGGTGGCCTTGCGTTTAATTTCTAGAAGTTTAAATATACCGCTAATGCTAACATTAACTGTGAAATAAAACTAAACTGTTACCTTTATCTTTACCTTAGCCCTAACCCTACAGTTAACACGATAATAACCTTAACTATTAATCTAATCATGACCCTTCTCCCGCCGTTTATCTTAAATTTAAACTTAAATCTTACCCTAAACTTAGCCCTAACCCTCACCTCAATCCTAAACATAATTTCCCTGGAATTTAGCGCAAAGCCACATTTTTGTGGACGATTTATTTTCCCGTGTCCTGTTTAGACGGTCATTTAAGGTATCGTCATCTTTCTAGGCTTATCGATGTTCGCTGCGTAATTTCCACAAATGTATAAAAATTCCGATGACGTCGATTAAATGGAGGATGAAGTAGTCTTTTTGGAGCTCAATTTATGTCAAAAGTATATTCCATGTAAAGGCTTTGTGTGAGGTTTGGCTCCAAAACGCGGCAGTGGAACGATCTCCGGTGAAAAAGCCAACAAGATCCTTGGAAGATTTTAGTTCCCGACAGCCAGGCAATGCATTCAAGGTCTCAAAGCTCAGTTTCACGCTTACCGTAGCAAATATTTTTGGATCACTTTGGTATGCTGCCTTTTGGAATACAAATATTAAAGAACGCGCTACTCTACTTGTCGTCAACTGTCCGCTAGGAATGCATCACTTTGTCGTAACGTGATGTAAGATCGGAGGTATGAACAGCCTTATCGTTCAGCCCGATCATTCTTTGAAGCCAAATGAGTCTTTTCTATGTCCCTGTGAGGTGAGTAGTTCCTCCCCTGAAAGTATTTTTGGTTGCTGTTGAAACCATGAGTGTATTTCTTCATGCACTTTTTGTTCCATCATTTACCTACCTACGTTCCGCTTTTTTAAGTAGTCAGAAGCCGGATGACTATTTTGCCGTAAGATGGATGGGAGGTTAGAGAAGACATATGAGTACGTGATTCATTTTGAGGCCATGTCTCTTAGTTATTGCAGACGGAGTAGTTCAACGGACCTGCCTTACACAACAACAAGGAGCTGATATTGTGGCTGTCTGCAGGTGATCGGCCAGACCTCTTCATGTTTATCCATGCATTTACCTGGAAGCCTCTTTCGTGAGGACGCCAAACACTTCGGGCAACTTGTAACTGGGAGATGTTCAACACACGAGAGGGACAGCAAAGTACGGGTGACTGTGGTTTCCATAAAAGTGCATACCGTACGAAGTGATGCTAAGCTTTAGCGTCCGCATTAACAGGGCAATGGTCAGAGAAGTCGTGAGGTGGTTTATCAAGCGAAAAAGTTAATAACTTCTTCCATTGATCGAGCATTTTCTTCCCCATTAGAAAGGCCTTACTCTACGAAATTGTCGAATTTTTCTACTCTTCGAGATTTTTTTCTTTAAGCTAATTCATTCCATGGACTGCGCCTTTCACCGAGTACGTTCATATCTGCTATGGATGTAAGTCGTCAGTGATTAAGTGGCCAAAGAATCACTGCGTTTGTAACACATACCTAGGCAAAACCCGTAACGAAAAAAGAAAGTGGATTCAGAAATATATTAACGAGAAAGACCGAATAGCATGACATGGCCATTTGTTACTTATCAGCTATCATCAGCTAGCCACATCCAACCTCAGGTCGTGCAACCACTGAGGCTCGAACCAGCAATATGTTGGTTAGAAATCTAACGACCTAACCAGTGAGCTTAGGAATTTTTGTCGTGTCGTTTGCGAAGAGGTGCCTATAATACTAGACACTGGGCGGCTGTTGGCGGGTCTCGGTAGTGAACCTCAAGACGCAGCAAGCCGAATGTGTACCGTAATGCGATTAGTGTGGGTCGAGCTACCAAAGTACATGTAACCTGAGAGAGACCATCTTCAAGTTTTCTTTTACCTGTTGCCAAACAAGGTCAATGGATCCATAGTCCTACAAATGTTTTACCTTTTTATGTGTTTTTAATCAGAAAATGTGGCCTTATTTCATTTACACAATTAGTGCGCAGAATGGAAAAAGATGTGCTATAGTTAAGAATAAAGTAAACATGGGAGCGGGATGCAATAAGGTTAAAGCAGCGGCAACCAACTGTTTCTTGACATCGCAACTGACCAACATGCACAGCCATCCTCTTCACGTTCACCTGACAGTGAAATGCTGGTAAGTTCCATCACGAACACCAAGAAGGTATTCTGAAACTAGGAAAGAACAGCGTTCTGCAGATAAAACCAAATCTTGCCGTAGAAATCTTCCTGAGCATGACTCAATTTCTACGGATGGAAGTGAAGATCCATATTCCAGGAATTACTTCGTTAGAAAGCAGTAAAAAGATCCACGGAAGAGCACGTACATCTGCCTGATGTTTCGAACCCATAATTGAGCTCATCATTCGCGATTGAAACGGTCGCCCATTTTGCAGTCTATTTGTTTTGGTTGGATTCAGCACTGCCATTAGCCAGTTGACGCTGGAAGTGACATTCTATTGCCTGATAGGCAAGCCGCACCGTGAGTCCACAGCTCTGAGGTCGGCTGCCCTCTACCTCACTGTCTGCTTCTCATGAGCAATAATTCTCCCCGCCAGTTCGCCCTGACAGCGCTTGTGGATGACTATATGCCATCTGTCACGTGAACCGACCGTGTCACCTCTAAGCAGTTGGGTTGCCAGCTAGAAACCCAGAGTGTTCGGTTATTACTCATGTTACACCCGCCTACGGTCCGGTGCGCTACTGGTGCTAGGTGATCGCATATATATTTGCGAGGTGGGTATTTGACTGCTACGACTACCGCCGCCCCATGGATGTGATGGAGATGTCCCCCGGCAAGTATGAAACTGGAGAGTCCGTTTACGTTCGTTCTATATAATCGACCCGTGAAAATCAGAAAGCGCTTTACAGTGTCGATAGGTGCTTCAGTATAAAAACTGCGGCCTTCCTAAGGGAGTAATTTCCGTGGACTATGACGGATTCATCACCATAACGAAGTGCCACACAGTGTTTTCTTCGTTTTAGTAACATCGGAAATGCGTGCTGAAACACAGATGCAATTTTCACCTTCAGGGTTCTGGGGTTAGGCAGTGAGCACTCTCACGCGTGAATAGTTAGATTAGGCAAAATCACAGCTATACAGAGTAAAAGCAAGCAAATACCGTAGAGGGCAGTTTTTGTGAAAAGTAGCTTTCGTGAATACAACTACCCACAATCCCTAATTTTGGGTTGTAGCAGTTTCGATTCTTCTCTGGGATGCCTCCACGTGGTTGGTGTTAAAATTCAGAATCTATGTTATTTTTGAAACCATTAGGAACCAGATCTTTTGCAAAGTACCTTCAGTATGTTTCCCCTCACGTGAACATCGAGATAGCTAGCTGTTCATATACTCTTTACGCTTTGCGTTTTAGGCCCGAAGCAATGGAGCTCAGGAAGTCGATAAAAATATCTAATTTGATACTCCCGCAGATAAGAAAATTATTCTCCAGGTAGCGGACCGTAAAGTTTGTTGTACTTGATAGCCAAGGGCAAAAAAATGCCATAACGCAACTATCGCGTCAGTAAGAAGAACTGGAGACCCCTTGGTGTACATATGACACGGCTCGCCCTATACTCCTGCGCGCGGTATTTATAAAAGTCCGTGGCAAAAGGGACCACCTGCTTTGTTATACTCTTCATCCTCGTTCTCCTTTTCTCAATTATTCTCCTTATTTTTCCTTCTATTTTCTGCCTAGTTCCACCCCTTTTTTTAACTCTGCGCTTACGTCGACATCATATGCCCGGTGTGTAAAAAAATGACACATTTTACAGTTAACATGGACCTTTCGCCCTGTCCGTACTCATATTGTCGATAAATTATCTGCTTGGTAGCCTACGTAACAATCAGGTAAATAGTAAAGTTACGATAAAAAACCAGCAAATGGTGCGCGCGAAAAGTGCAACGAGACTACTGAGACGTTAAATTCAAAAATCCAGATGGAATTTTAATTGAATTACGGTCAACATTCGGAGAATAAAAGGGACTGGAATATGGAAACCACAATCAAGCTTAGCCCACTCCCCACCTGACCCTGGCAACGGTAAACGAGAGATGACGACAAAAAAAACGGGTTAATGCAACTTTTTGCTAAAAGTCGGTATAAGCGAGTTTAAAGAGCATACCGATGTCGACTAGACGCACTTTTAGGCCTGTATTCTAGAATTATGTTCAGTTATGGCGTCATACTCAAACTCGGATCATTAATCAAATTTTAACTCAGAAAACCACACGTATCCTGGAAACCAAGATATCATAAATAAAAGTGATTGATTAATTAAAGTAACTTCGCAGTTGCAGGTTTTCAATATCCTCCTCTTGATGACGACAGAAGAATATCCAAATTATAGTGGCCAAATTTTATAATATTACGTTGGCTAACATCCGGAAAATAAAGGCAGATGATGATGGTAAAATGTGCAACTCCTTTAAGGTGAAGCTGCTGCAATTCATCTAACGGGTTTAGCTGTTTACTATGCGAAATAACATTTTAAATGCCCTTTATAGTCGTAATCCAGCGGGTTCTTATAGAAATGCTTCCAGCCGTCTCCTTACGCAGCAAATTTTGCCATTTTACTACCAAAGATGCGTTTCTGTTGATTCTATCTGCCGTTATCTCTTTTCCTTGCTCTTTGCGGCCTTCTGGCATCGGGTCTATTTCAGGTTTCCGGAAGAGCCGCAGAATCAGTGAAGTGACTCTTAACAAATGCACAAAAGAATGGTGACAGGACACGTCTGGCGCTCTGAAGCCCAGATTAACGACACAACAGTGGCCAGACAGAATGGCTAGTCAGGTATCCAAACAGTATCTCGAGAGAGTATTCTCCCTCCCTCAGTCTGGAGCGGTGAGTAGGTGTCGACATGGCTTTAGGTACTAAGTCAGTCGTATCGCACCAGATACAGGCCAGATTTAGAGCGCAGATGCATGACTGAACCCGAAATTGTTGTGTAATCACAGACAACTTAAAACTTTATGCCAGCTAGAGCGATGCATGGGCGAGTTAGACGATTCCACGCGGGAGAAAAAGGTGATGTTTTTTTTTCAGAATAGCGGGAAGATGAAATAATTTGGGTTCAGCTTGCAAAGGGATGACATTAATTTTGGCATATTGAGGGCTTCTTCATGCATAATTTGCGTTCCTACTGATTTGACCTATTTCACAGCAAGGAATGACACGTTCATTCTCAAGTTTCCTTAACATCAACAATCTGTGAAGCCAATATATCTCAGGAAACTTGAGACTTCTGTAAAATACGGATGGGATTGGGCAATATTGGTGGAGCCGAGGATTTTACTCTAGTGAAACACAGAAGATAGCTCAAAGGATCTGGTAAAGAATTTTAACATATCAGATAATTCCAAATACGTCCCGATACTTAAAAGGTAGAATACGTTTCCTTTTAATTGCACGGCACTAGGAATGTGATTGAAAGGATAGTTGTATGAGTTAGACTGCTTCTCATAATGTCTCCTCTTGCTCATACCTTTCATGTTGCAGTAGCTATTAAGAGATAGAATGCTTGGTTTAGATAAGTTTGTCAAAATAAATGACTGCTATTTATATTCCAGCTGTTGCTGCTGCTATCATTTTCAGTAAAAAACAGTTAAGTGTTTTTTTTTCATTTATTTTTGAAATCAAATTCACTATATTGACCTCGTGCCTCAGAGTAACCAGGTTTGGAAAGAAAATAGTCAACTCGAGTTTTAATTCTAATATTTAACAGCCCCAAAATTTCCAAAGCGAACTTGGTGAACACCATTCGATGAAGTTTCTTGAACTTATTTTCACAAATTTCGATCTAGTTCTTGCATCTATATATATATTTTTAGATAAAAAAGCCAAAATTACAGTCCGAACCATAATAGTCTTCGTAATTGGATTGACCTAGTTGAAACCTTCCAATAGCAGTGAAACTGGTGAGGCCGAATTTCTACGGATGATAATCAGAATGACACATAAACATCGGTGCTCTCAAGGGCAGACACGATTATCGCCATCAGATGGCTGTGGTCGGGGGTGAACAGCATTATAAGTGCCCGTCGTACTACAGGTGGCCTTGCACTAAATTCAGGTACGGTTACATGCTCCCGTGTCTTAATTTGAACTTTAACCCAAACCCCAACCCTAAACCTTACTCTTACATTCCTAAAATTCTCATCTTGCCTGAAATTTAGCGCAAGACCACTGGTAACATGGCTGTACTTATGTCCGTGCCTAACCAGTAGCGCTCTTTCCAATCTCCGGTCTTCTTGACTCTGTCTTGTCACCGGGTCCGGGCGGGGGAGTAGAACAGTTAGGGAGATAGATGGAGCGCAGGTCTATTCTCACTGTAATCCAGCGCAAGTCACCGTCCCTGCACCACCATGTTGTGGAGCATACGGTGGTCATCTTAGAAAAGGACGGTCAGACTAGCCTTACCAATGTCCGAAAAGAATTATAAACGGCACATATGGTTATAAAAAGGTAAAAGCAAGACAAACCATTCTAAGGGCAATATAAAGTGGGAATATTCGAGTCTGAGGTGCTTGTTAGGGCAAACATGAAGACTGTTGGAGGCGTGTACGCATAAGGTTGCTCATCAATGGAAGCTTAGAGTCCGGATCAGTACACGACTCTTAGGCATTTTGCGCCCCTTTAAAAGTATGCCGTCGTGCACGGGCACACACCTGAACTTGCAGAACCGACTGCCCTGCTCTGAGCTCTTACATCAATCGAAGTAGGTGTCTGAGGGTTTGGGTAAACACATATCTTACCCCAAGGCTAGATTCGTCTCTGACATGATCTGACACTTCAGTGTGTCCCTAGACATCCTAGACAGGGTAGTAAATGGGGTTTTAGTGTACTTTGTACATCAAACAACCGGTATAACTTACTGTTCGTTACGAACTTATTCCGCGTTCTGAAAAGCAAGTATGTCGCCCACAATTAACTAGACAGACATTGGTGGTTACACACTGGCAGACAAAACAACTTTTAGGTACAGCAGTGGAATATTGTATGGTTTCTGGGGTCAATAACCCACAGTGCGCCTGCCTGTTATCGAGGTTTGCTCCGGTAAACGCTCTTTTCGCACTTACAAGTCTATTGATTTCCAGTCTGCTATATATAATGTCGTAGTGGGTTCAGCTAAGTTTCCAATCATCCCCGTCCCGTAAAAAGGCCGGCTGCAGGTACGACTATTTCCATCTGATAACTTGTCGTTTCAACACAAACTCTCCCTTTGTAGCACTCAGATGGTGTGTTAGCCACAGGGGGTCGATGTGAAAATGCTTCTGGCACTTGGGTTGATGCACACAGTCATTAAATGAATGAAACCGAGTTCATAATAGCATATTTTTATTTTGACATTGGTCGATACTCATTGCCAGGAAGGAGGAGCTCCAACCCACGCTTTCCGTTAAACCAGACACTGCCTATTTTGAACTCACAGTAGGCATCCAGCTACCTTCCGAGGTGAAGAAAGGTTTGTATATGAACGGCTACCACGGAAATTTCCTTTAAAGGGTTACTACTAGGACGAATCGAGTCCCATCTACAGGCAGGGACCAATCTTAAGAAAGACAAACCAATATTTCGGAATGCATTTTCGATTAGAAAGAATAAATTTAGCAGCTAACGGCATAATCCCAAGATATTTCAGACACGTCAGGATTATTTTTTTCCAATGCATATATTCCCAATCACCCACGCAAACACTAAGTGCGAACAAGTGACTACTTAAGTAGTAAGTATCAGTGCGAGAAAAGTCATGCCATTAGGACTATGTCATTGCATGTTCATAAAAGTTGCAATGGCTTTGATTATGGTTTATACTTTCTGAGGTGCAATGATAAACGTGCAGATTGAACGCCATCTAAATGGATATTGTTTAGCCCTTAACATCTCATAAAAAGAATGGTTGTAAAAAACTAAATACATCCTTTCATCGAGTATGCAATTTGAAGAAGATTAACATACAATTAATGCAAAACGGATTGAGTAAATGGAAATAATTCTACTGACCCAACTCGGTGGACTCAGTGGGATTCCAGTTCACAACAATAACAGGGATCATGAAGAAGGTTAGAAAGGTCGATATTCACGCCCCCTCCCCTTGAGTTTTTTTCTTATGAGCGCCAATCTAAACTCAACATATTCTCTCTCATGTCTCCGTGGAACGGGAGATAGCTATTGGTGATGGGCCCTAGTACCAGCGACCAGAAATTTATCTTCGCTACATTGGCATTTGGAAAAGCACACCTATGCTTCACTTGCAAAGAGAGAATTTTTTTCAGACACCCGTAAGAAAGTGTGTTATTTCTTACCAGACCTTCGAACGAGAGTGATTGAGAAGGCTACTATCTACCCCTATCTTCCCCTATTCTATAGTGACAAACTTTAACCCCCACCCCTACATCATGACTGTAAAGTTCGATGGTGTTTACTAATTTAAAGAAGTCTTGGTTCTGCACGCACTTCAAATACACTTAGAAGTGTCGGACATAGATGAACAAACAGACAGAATGTGGCCAAAGCTCTCTGCTTCTGGCTAATTGCTGTTCGCTCAGACATTGTGCCCCATACCCACTCAGGTTCTAGACCTTCATTCAAAAAGGCGTACAAATCGCGCCAAAAAGTTTCTTCACAGCATGCGCAATTAGGCCCAACTTGGGTGATATATGTCCCCTTTCATAATATGCCAGACGTCTGGAAGTGATTTTGCAGAGGTAAATGCCCCAGAGGTTGTTTGGCCGGCACGCCAAAACTAAATTCCATACCAGACAGCTCTTTTGGAGTTCCGTTTGTAGCTTAAGCGGCCACCGACCCAGCCTGCACTTGAGGGTCGCAGAATTTACCTTTCTAGCTTTTACAATGTGTATAGTGTGCATACTTTTGTAGTGGTAGACCGCCAGTTACTAGGCGGAATGGAAACACAGTGTACAAGCATGAGGTGAGTAGGGCTGCCTAACGTACACGCCCCACCAGCAGCAAGAAAAATTATTGAGTGTAATAGTTCTCCTAGTGGACACTGAATATCCTGCATAAGACAAAAAGTACAACTACCGAACAATGTTTAACTAACCAACTTGTATTGCAGGGGAGACACGGATAAAATGCCTGAAGAGCAAATATGAGTGAGGCTAACACTAACTGTACTACCCCCACCCTGCAAAGTAGCGCAAGACCTCAGGAATAAGTGGTTCCTATTCTCTGTCTTGCCGTTCTCAGGCCAATACGATTGGCAGTGAGCGTTCTGGTTTGGGACGTTAGGCGGTAAAAAATAACAACATGTCACGCCTCAAATCCTGAAAACTATGTGGGGTTCAGTGCTCAACTAATGGCTGCAGCCAATTACAGTGGGGTTCATAGTAAGTCTTAGAGGGAAATGAGTTGACTTGAAACACTGATCTTCTCAGCTACTGGCGGAATATTTACAAAAGCTGACAATTTTCGAAACCGTCACAGCGCAACATCGAACACAATTGTTCCAATTTACCCTGTGATGAGCGTGAAGTCGCTAAAATTGCATTGCATGACGACTAACAATAAATATCCCAGTGACGTAAAACAGCTGAAAGCTGGGGGAAAATGACTAGCCCTTCTCTCCGAAACTGGCCATAGTCAATGCCTTGACCGGAAATGTTTTAACAGTGGAGTCCTGGTAAGCAGTTTTGAGGTGCGCGGACGTTCAGGGCTGTCACCGAGGTATGTGGCCGATATCCAGCGTAAGGACGTAATTTCACCGATCGTGCCTAATGTTACGGCAAGGTAAAACCTAGCCGGTTTTGGGGTTTTTGGGTGTTACACCACAGTTCGTCTAGCAGATAAATAGGTTTATTGATTTGGCACTGCTTGGCGCCGTCCAATCCTTAGAACACAGGAAAAAACCTAAAACAAACTCCTCTTTTCATTAAACACTTAACTTTTGGTTTGTTTGTTTGCTTAAATAGCAGTGTTGAAATGACGAGTTTGTTTTAAGTAAAATAAACCTGTTTTCCAAGGTTTACAAATAGCACAAATGAAGTAAAAACAGCTATACAGAATGAAGATGAATGTATCAGGGAAATAATGTTTGGAGTCAAGACTAGTCTGTTATCGACGTTCGAGGGTATTCATTTGACAGAGGTAGAAACGTCTGCGGTCAATTCGAAGGGATAGGTACTTCCAATCAGATGCGAGCGCAGTCGATTCCGGTGTGATGATGATGGCATCAGGCCTGAAAATCGCAATTTTGTGCCATATACATAGCCTTTAAGCCACCTAGAATAAATGCAAACTAAGCCTTAGTTAGTATCTCATGAAACCATTTGCTCTGCAAGCAGAGCTGTTAGAAGAAAGTGCATTTGCCTTATGGTGATCAGTAGTAGAAAATTAATGTGGGCTGATACTTTTCATCGTGTCTTTATAATATACTTTAAAGCCCTGTGGTAAAATTGTCTATGGCGAGGAGGAATAATGAAAATACCCGCAACACTGCTTTTATTAAAGACTATGCATTAACATCGGTAGACTTATAGTCTGTCCTCAAGGGCCTGACAGTTCGATTGTCGATTCCGAAAAAGGTCCACCGCGTGCTCAAAAGGAGGGTGTGTTATGTTTCCAAAATAGAAGGCTGGATGTAAGTAGGACATGCACTGAGAACGCCAAACAGAACTAGCCCTGGTTATAGCCAGTCATCTGTTTTGGAAACAAAGTTGGTGACGCAGGTGAGATCTCGTGCTATGAATTCAGTGACTTCAGAAAGAAACGGGGAATTTCAGAAGAGAGGCCTCATTAATGAGAGTAACAGCTGTGCCAGTTTCGATTTCAAAACTTAACGGTATGACGATCCACCGGAAGTGTGATGGTGTAGGGCGATTAAGCGGCGTGTTGGCAGAAAAAAAAACATTCTGAGTATTGTCTTGCCATCTGCAGCTGGATTCAGGTAGGTGACATGCATGTTAGCGTTCGTCCGGGTTTTGGAGAAACACACTTGTTCGCTGGGAACGATTTTCTTGCATAAACGGCAAACCTTTTTTTGGTATCTACAGTCTGACCAACGGACACGATGCTGACTCCACTGGTAGCAGGGTGGTTGTTGCTTTGAAGGAGTGGATGTTTGCTGCTGCTGCAGTGTTCACCTGAGAGACAGCCAATTTACATTCCAAGGATGATATCAGCTGTTGAAGGTTTTGCCGTAAGTGCTCCTGATGACTGGAAATATCACAGGCCTTCTCCCAGGACAAATACATCTTCTCTGATAAGACACTTACTAGCGCTTTTTAATTGTGCAAGCCAACGATCAACTGCTTCACGAAAACTTCCTGCTCAAATTTGCCTGCCTTGATTTCTTCATATGAGCAGTCCTGGATGGTGGGAGTACCTTTCGTAATAAAATAACCAACATCTTGACTAGATTCCAAACGTGTCTGATAAAACCGCTAGTTCCTCAGGAAGACGTTGTCTTTTCCACCCCACGCCACCTCGAGCTTTGTGAATGCTGTGTGTAGATCAGTAACCTCTTGTGATTTAAAGGCACCGAATTACCGTTGTCTCAACTCTCCGAGATTGGTTCGGAAGACTTTAAATTTAGATTAGCGTCTACTATAATAGAGGGCGACAACATCGAAAATCAGTTAAATATAATCCTAAAATGTTTTCTCCATTGTACCCATGAGTCATTTGAGTCTTTTGGAGCACTTATCGACCAGTAGGTAACGGTGTAGGCAGGAATGTAGCAATGTTCGTTACGCTGCGTCGCCAAGTACTCCGAAAATTTCCAGCCCACACGCCACTACAATCGCCGTATGCCATCACACTTCCGGTGCATCCTAATTCCGCGAAGTTTGAAATCGGCATTTATGTAGCTGCTACTCTCATCAATGAGGCGTCATTTTTGAAATTCCCTCTTCTCCCTTCTGAAGCCATTAAATTTGTAGCGCGAGATGTCACCTGCTTCACCAATGTTACGTTCATAAAAATAAGACTGGCTGTAAGTAGGACTTGTGTTTTTTCCCGTGCTCAGTACACAAGGGTGGCTTCCGGCCCCCTTGTCCTACCCAAGGTATTTCAGGTTATAAAACATACATGTAAAACACTTCCTCAAATTATGAATGTCCGTTTTGATATGCGATCCATCATGCGTGGACGCTCACGGCATGAGCACTACTGCACCCGCCACGGCTAGCACAACGATTGATTACACTGCATAACCACAATTTCAACGTTTTTGTTCACTTGTCCACTGATCACATATTCTTGGTACTCCCAATCTGCTTTTCACAGGATATTATTATGTTCCGTTTCGTGATAAAAAAATCTCCCCACCCAATTTCCTCTTAGGTATTCTCACCAAAATGAATGTAATTTATAATTAATCTATCCTGCAACACGTTGTGTTTACTTTTAAACGTGCGGGCAGTTATATTAACTAACTTCACCACTCTGCATTGTATTTTCAGCAATTCAAGCGCAAAACAAATCAATGTTATTTCAGAAAAGCTGATCAACACAATACACAGCCGTTTTTTAGATTATCGAGCCTATGAACCAGGCACCCCATTTTTGGGCCTGAGTGGTTGGTGCGCCTACAAGTGTAAGAGGATGGCTGAAAACGGAACAAGTATTGCAATGGCAATAGTAACTGTAATTTACTATCCAATTCCACCATATCTTTTAAACTTTTCCTATGTCAAGAGGCCTACATTCGCGTTGGAAGATAAGCCTTCATATTCATAGTACTGGAATGACGGGGAAGGAGTTTTTGACTGAGGACTTGCCTCGCGCAGTAAGTTCTAATACCTTTGCTGGATGGAAGGAACTTGGCTAAATTATAAAAATGATATTTATTGTCCTAGCCAGCGGAAGGCCAAATTCTGGTAAATCAATAGACAGAGTAGTAGACGCGCATTCTGGGTGTTAGAAGTTCCCCTGTTTAAGGACATATGCATTATACCGGGTTATTTCGATATTTCTTTATTCTGTATGAACATACCTAACACCAACATAGACAAAGGAGACTGGAATTACCAATTTTGGCTTATAAGCCATCAGCAGACAGCCACACTCCACCCTAGTTTTTGCAACACCAGAGGATCGAACCCGCGGCGTGAGGATTAGAAGTCAAACGCTCTAAACCACTGCGTGACGGGCTCGTTGTCCTGTCTGTTTCAATCGAGAAACAATTTTAGATGGCGCAAACGGATCATTTGCGGGGCTCAATCGTCCTGCTATGTCTTGGGGCTCACCCTTAAAACCCGCCAGCTGCCGCTTAGTGGCTAGTAGATTATAGGCGGAAATACAACCGACAAAAACAATGGAGTCTTGAACGGCCGTTGCTAGCTTATTGGCCATCATCAGTCAGACAAAGACTCAGCGCGAAGTTCGTTCAGTAGTTTCAAACTAAAATAAAAATTGATGCATTGCTAGGAAACACAAATGGAACGTCCAGAGCTCATTTTATCAATTGAACTACGTCTAGGTGTTTTATGCAGTGAAAGAAACTAGGCAAAACATGTGTGTGTGTGCTGTTAAATAATTCCAACATTTATAGTACGGTCGAACAATTTTTTCCTGTTTCAGGATATGAGACTTCTGCCCAGTCTGGTTCCGTCCAATGGTTAATCAAAATGTGTTATCATCAAAATGACGGCATAAGTTATGATGCACAGAAAGCAACTTTGGACAGGTGGGATCAGTGATAGGCACAGGGGACTGTGGATTAAAATCCCCGGTTGTTGTCCAGAATTTCGTGTAATGCATGTCCCTAGAGTGCGCTAAGACGTCCGGCATAATGGCATGTAAATGAGCAAGATTGGAAGCGGCATGCGAACAGAAGACAAATGGAAGCAATTACCTGCCGTTGAGTCCATAACTGTGCATTTCAGCTCATTTCGAAAGAAAAGCGCTTAAAGTAGACCCCAGATGTTGTCTGAACTAACGATCACCTGACTGGAAAGAATGGCTGCATATCATAACTGATTCATAGCTGATCTCAAAAACTAGGATCGTACGTCACATGCTCCTGGGTAACTTCGGTATCAAATATAAGGTTGAGACCTGTTTTTCCGAGATATATGCAAGTAAGAGCAATCAAATGCATTTCTGAGTAAAATTGCGGAATCAACCGTATCCAAACAAAGAACTCACTTACCTGGCAGTTATAAGTAAATTAAGTATCATGCTCTCTCTGGGTGTATCATAGGTGGAAAAGTTTATTGCATATATAACGTAGATTTTCTATCTCATGAAATATTAACCAAAATTCTGAAATGTATTTTGAGTTAAACATTACAGCATTAGGTTTGTAATATTAATTATCGTGCCGCCGAAGTCCAACATATTTGAGCAATATCAGGATGCCTATCCCGACGGTCTAATTTTTTCAGTTCTGAAAGCAGCACTTTCGGAAAATGTCTTCCAGTTCATAGTGCTGACCCTAGCCATTTATTCTGACTTACTCTTGATGATATGTCTCGTTCCAATTGCCAGCCTGACTAAGCGAAGGTAAACGGGGTAACGAAAATAAAACGGGAACATACGGAAAGAAACGAATATATGCGAATTACTTGGTATTCTTGAGACATTTCAAGATTTTCGCGGCAAAACAGAGGTGAAACTTCAAAAATTGTCATATTCGGATCCGAAAAGGGACGGTATGAATACAGATGTCTGTGGAATTATACAAAATCGTGTCGTTCATATTTTATCATCAGTCAGTCACACACAGCCCCGATAATTATCCTATGTGCGTTTAAGTCTTTATGCATTACTTCGATGATTATATGCAGTCCAGATGCGAGAAACCGACTTAAAAAGCTGAAAGACGCAGTGAGGAGCCGAATTCTTCGCAGTTGCACTGGAAATTGGCAGAAGCATAGATGAAACAAGTGTCTGGAATTTTGCTTAGTAAATATGTTGGGAGAATATTCATACGAGTACTACTTGTTTGTAAAAAGAGCATTACGTGGATATTCCACATTAACTGATTGTCTTCGACTCACATGTACCTTGAGTTTTCAGATTGTACCCTAAAAATCCATGTGCCAGCCACTTAACTCCATGTTATTCCCTAATAATTTCTGAAATTATTACCCTAATTCGTTTTGCAATTATGAATCGATTGTGAACACACTGAGTGGAAATAGGACATGAATCTTTTTGTTGAATATCCTTATTTGTTCACGAAAAAAGATTATTTAAAATATAGCGTTGCTTAGAATTCAATAATTTATAGAAATTAGGTGCAATATTTCCAAAGTAGAAGCATTTTCACGTTGCAGTGAGTACGGAAGCTGTTTTTCGTAAATAACTAAATGCAATTTCCCACATTGTTCTTCCAAAAAACCAACGAAGAAAAAATATTCTGTAAAATAGATATATATTCTGATTTCAGCTCATATTATTGCGCGACTCAAAAATAAAAGGCAATGGCATATGCATCTCCAGCAAAACGCCAATTTCATACAATATACGATAAAGGTTCCTTTGTGTCCTTGTAGAGAAAACTGTTAATTGAAATATTGAGGTCTGAACCCATTAAGTCATGGGGGGGCATCCAAATGAAAACAGAAAATCTTTGAATAACTGCTTGTGATACATTTTTGTACTTTCTGCTAATAAGAATCCGAAAACCATGCGCCATTAAAGTGAAAACAGCTGCCACCCAGTGGGCTTAGTATAATTTTGCTTAGTTCACTAAAACACCCTTGATCTGTTTGGTGAAGCTATCTTGGTGATTTGTCGAAGTCTCCGGTATGTCAATGTGCAAAAGGCCATCCGATATGTCATAAACAAGCAAAGAAACGTATAAGCGATGTCCCTAGAAACAGTTTTTTAAAACAATTAACCTGCAGGCAGGTATTTTATGCATGTACCAGGTCATGATAAATACAGTCCTCCTGTCTAAAAAAAGTTTTATTTCTTAAACGGAGTTTTTCTTCGCAACGGATGAATATTTTGGTGGATACGAACAGTTTATAAATCACACATAAGAGAAAAATGTGATTAACATTTTAAGTGGATATATCAACCCAATAAATGTGTTTCAAAGAATGCAATTTTTTAATACCTTCCAGCCGAATTAAGTGTGGAAGTCTGCATGTTGAATGACAAAATGGTGGGCATCTTTAAGCAAAACAACTACAAGATTCTCATAAAGAAAGGTTAAACATTAAATGACTCAAAACTGTGACACTTCTAGCAAATCTTCTTCCAAAGGCCTTCCTATTAGATTCTGATTTTTAGATGAAAATGCCGAAGAAGAAATTAATGGTTTCATTTCTATTTAGGGCATGAGAAACATGAGGTATTTCTAATTGGTTAGAATCTGCATTTTGGTAAACTTTTGTCTTGATTTCATGAAAATTGAGATTTTTGGTTAAGAGCGGCTTTTTTAGTCACCTAAATAGGACACGAGATGATGAACCGCCCACAATACATGTGGCTATGCGCCAAATTCTGGGGAATTTATATAAAGGATTAACGCAAAGGATAGGGACAAGTTGGGGGTTAAGATCAAGAGTATGTTAAGGGTTAAACTTTTGGGGCGAGTTATCTGGTAAGTTTAGGTTTTTGGTAGGTTTTGGGTTAATATTTATTTTACAGTTCAGTTTTATCTTAGGGTAAGTGCTATTGTTAAGCCATGCAATTTTTATGTATTCATCGCAAGGACACCTTTGTTAAGTGTGTGGGGCGTTCACATTCCCGCGTTTCGTTAAGGTGGCCATGAAGGTCATCAGTACATATTTTTGAATCAAAGTGCCCTATAACGTCTAACAATGGAGTTTCAGAAAGTCGTTCAGAAGAAAAGCACTTAATCGCTGACTCAAGAAATGAGCTTGTTTACTTTTTTGAATTTTCCACCGAGATCATCAACATGAATGGTCATAGGTAATAAGGATGAATGCCCATGGGGCATGGTATTTATTTCATGGACTTACTTTGATAAGACGCTTTCATGTTCTTTTCTGGATGTCATATTCATGTGGTGTTTGCTTCTTAATCTGCCTCAGATTCCTTAACTGCTGTAATTTATTGACCAGTGTTTACTCTCGGCTACTGTCACTAATGATAAATGGAGTAAGACTAAGTGAGAAGTCAAGCCAACAGTATATTTCTGGCGATAGCATATTTATAAAGCATCCTGTTTTAATAACGCGTGTTTCTTTGAGATAGACGCTAAATTTAATCATTACTCATGGTGTTATACAGGTCTTTCTTCAAGCATGCATAATTTTGCACGACATGCCTCTCTTCAACTAAGATTCTAAGGAAGGGAAGCCGTTCTAATATCCTCTCTTTTCACAGGCTTTTGCTACCAGAAAAGTAATGCTTTGCAAAAACGTGAGCAGGCATGTGATTTTTCATTTTATAAAACATGAAAAAGTCTGTTAAATGGAAGACAAATATTTTGAAGATGAGGCAAGAAAACGATCTTTCAAGGGAATTAGCAAAAGTGCTCATCTGATTAAATTATAAAGTTATGGCATGCTAACTTTTAGAAAGGCATCCCAACAGTTAGCCGTATATATTGCATTCAAAAAGATGCTCTGCTTAAGTATTTCGCAATATTTTTAAATGTTTTCAAGACCAAGTTCAGTTTTTTTAGAAATTCACCTACGAGTGTTAATGCACCTCATTTATAAAGAATAACTTCTTTGTTTCTTGCACTTGAAAAATGGAAGAATTTACTTTCATATACATTTTTGATCCCGATATATTTTGCGTTGTTGGTTCCAAACTATGCATGTGTGACGTGACATATATATATTGCAATATTCCGAAGAAGACAAGAAAAAACTTCATGGAAACATTGAAAATTATGCAAAGTTATTGCAGACAAAATTAATATTCTGCCACATAACAATATGGAATAAACAAATTTAAATATATCTGGTGCTTCAAAATATTGAAAAGAACCGTAAATATAGTCTGTAGAAGAAACACCGTCACCCAAAGATGACGTTAATACAATTGTTCTGGTATTATTTTGTAAATCTGCTCTGGACCAGGAAGTGGAATTTGTTTTGAAAGGGCTTAATACATACAAATACAGTAGCTTGCTTTAATAAGGATATCTCATGGATTTTACAACAAAGGGCCTCTTACGCGAAATCAGTCCATGCTGCGTCTCACAGAGTTTCAAATCAGTAAAAAAACAACCATTATTAAAAAGAAGGCTTTGATTATTTTTTACTTTATGTTTACTAATATTAAAGTAATTTCTTTTAACTTAAAACCTGAATTTAAGATAATGGCTATATTACAAATCAACCAAATAAGACTAAACATAAATGTGCATAAGCAAGTGGGTGCATAAAAACGGAAAAATAATACAGAATCCTAACAAATGCACAAGATCCTACTTTGTAAACTGTCTGTTTGAATTTATGACAGCACAAAATCTGTTTGACATGGAGGTAGCCAGGTTTGTTCCATGTGGGTTTGAAGTACAGAATCAAGTTCTTTTTGCACCAAAAGACCTTTTTTTGCCTTATGCCAGTTACTTTTGATAATTACGAAAAGTTATTTGAATGGATTCAAGTCCAGACTGATAACAGGAAGATAAGAAGCTTACAGGCCATACGCACAGAGGTTGTCTGTTGTATAAAATGTTAGATTATCATTGTGAACTTTATCATAGTCACACGTCCTTAGAGCGATGAGCTGAGGCATTAACCTTTAAAAGTATTGTGTTCATTTTGTGTCAATGGGTGCCGTTATAGCCGAAGGCATCCTCTAAAATATCGAAAAACACCTTGCCATTAATAGGCTCCGATCGGTTGGTCTTCAAATTTGATGGCCATCCAAACCATCAGATGTTGGCAGTTGTGGAAAGATACCGTCTATGGTGTGTCCTCGGGGGAAGGTTTTACCACATAGAACCATCCGGGTCGACTTTTCCGGCTTATGTAAAAAAAGATCTCATTGTAAAAGAAAATGCTCTTCAAAATGAGGGCCTGTAAGCAATGTACATCTTAGCAAATAAAAAACGTTATGTAATAAGTTTCTTACTTAATCAGGGCTTGATTGTGGCATTTGCCTGGTGTAGTCCTGCGTTCTTTTCGTTGTTACCTTCATAGAGAACATCGGCAGATGTTCCCTGTGAATGGTATCAATGGGCATATCATGATAATTTGCAGTGTATAAAATCATCGTCCTGCTGATTTGTGGGCCGTTTTGGTCCACCCTGCTTACTGCTAGGCCCTGTTAGATCTTTAAGAATTCGCCACAGAGTGACCTTTCTTTTATCAAAAATACTAGCTACCAACTCACGTGGCACTCCTTCTGCTGTAAGTTTTTCATATTCATTCATAGTTAATTGCAGATAGATATTGTCTGTTCATCTTTCTTGTATAGTGTGACAGAGAAAAATGACGGCATGTTCCGGCTTTTCGTATATATGCTTGTTTGCAGTCCCAATTATGGGTGTGGCAAAACAAAGTACACTCACGAAAGTTTATTACTGCGTGTTTGGTACAAGACGTCATAAATTTGCAAAACTGACCTTTTAAACCCAAATTTGTCTTTTTTTCCCGAAAAATTGTGATTTCTCATATCTGCATTTACCTACTTTTCGTGCATGCAAGCCCAAATCTTCTGTGCTCTCAAAGGATATTTTTAAAAATTTTTCTAGGTAATATCAATATTCTTTTGAAGCAAAACACAAACAAACAAATAAATTCGGTCCGGAAGGTGCAATAGCATGGTTAAACGCCTGCAAATCAAAAAAAGTCAAATTCGACCCTGTTTGGCATTCAATAAAGCGAAATGAAATGAACTGTTGTTCAGTTATCAGCTTTTTCTGTCTTAAATCAGTACAACAAACAAAATTAGAAACCTTACATTTGTGTCATCCTACCTCCTTAAATTTGGGACATGATATTTAATGAGTTAGGCAATTTAATTTATCAGCTAAAATATTCGCTCAATCCTCCGGGTGCTGCTATATCAAGTTGTCTTGTGATAAGATCATTTCGCGTTTTCTAATTCTGATTTCGTGATCTTCACCAGTTTAATTAACTCAGGAACAGTGTTAGATGGGCACTTATCGATCGATTACGGGTCTCACACGTCCAATTGTGCCTTGGGGCTCACCTTCGAGCCCCACCAGCAGTCACATAGCGGCTAGTGAAATAGGTTGAATAACATGACCAAGGGAGACTTAAATTGCGATTTTTGGCTAGTTGGTCGTCATCAGACAGCTGCACTACTAATCAAAATCTCGCGAGTTCGAGCCTCCAGTGCCACAACACTTGGGATTGAGTATGGCTGGCTGATGACACCTAATAAGCCGAAATGGCCATTCAGTCTTCTTTTTCTCTGTGGGAATTGTCTTTCTAACACAGGAACCTTCATTTATACTCCAGTATATAACGTAAAAGCTACGTCTGTGATCTTAAATTGTGCGTAAACCATATGTGTCTCAAATCAGGTATCCTGCTACTAATGTATGCATGAAATACTGATATGCGCTGACTATACTCACCTGTAGTCCGTCAAAATTTATAAAAAGGCGATTTTCTATGGCTATTTGGTTGTGTTTCCTGTAAAGATACACTTTGAGTAGATAGAATACTTAAATAAGACGTAACGTTTATAGGTACTGTTGATTGAAACCATAAACAGACTTCGCTAACAGGAAATAAAAGATGAGCTGGTATATGTCACCAGAAAAAACTTCAATATCAAAACCCACCTCCCGGAACTTGCCACCAACAGAAAGATCAAAAGTTCATAAATGGTAAATTACAGGCCAGCTGCCAGCAAATGATAAGAAAGTATCAAATGACAGCAGGATAAAATAAATAACCCGTAAATAGAGTGCCAACTGAAGTGCAGCGAATTCGTACGGAAAACATTCAAACTATCGGGAATCTAAAAAGAGACCAAGAACGCCCAAACCAGGAAAGATCCTATCTTAAAATAATATAAAGAAAACCGAAACGCCGTAGGTGCCACAAAACGTGCAATGGCGAACGTGTGATCACTGTCCGTGAAAATCTAAATGGTAATTTGATTATACCGTAGTTGACCCTGTTCGAATGACAGCTGTAAGGGCATGAAGCTGAAATCCTTGGCTGCGTGACAATCATCACCAATTTTCTTGCCTTTGGATATCCGTCCAAAGTGAAGGAATTTGAGAAAACGGCAAGGTACTTTACATAATGTTCTGGAGTTAGGCGATACAATCTAAGTTCAAAGGAAAAGCAGCCTCAGGATTAGGAAACGGTTCAGCTGGAACGGGTTAGTAGCAAAAACTGTCGAATGCAACCAAACTTAAAACAGTAAAAGGCATATAATAACTTTTTTACGCATAATTACCATCAAGGAAATAGTAAAAAAAAGGAAAACAGCCAGTATAATTTTCCTTGTTTATTTCTTAGGCTATAAGTGGTAATATCTTATGGACGAAAATAGAAGTGATATTTCCAGGATGATTAATTGGGTAACCACAATCAAATTTAGTTAGTATGCATCCCAAAAATGAATTTGGGGCAAACAGTTATATTTAATTTCAGAAGGGAATTAATTATGACTTTATGACAAGGATTAGGTAGCTCCGGATTAGCGAGAGACGGATGTTATGTAATCTGAGTTTAGATGGCCGAGTGATAATTTTAAATTTCCGGATTAATTAAGGTTGATTTCCACTTAATTTACCTCAAAATCACTCAGTGGGCTGCCGGTTGTTTAAGCAGTTTTCTCTTTTCCAAGGCAAAATAAAAGGGCAGACGCAAAAAAACTATCTTATAAGATTTCTCTATCTGAGGTTATATCCTGCAGTTTGCTTTTCAGAAGAGCATCATAGTCTGTGTAATAAGCTTTAATACTTCAAAAACTAACCAGAAAATCCTAGAAGACTAACCAAAGCGGTTTGGTTCATATGGTTGATTGAATAAGAACTCAGCCACAGACCTTTACTGAGCATTCTTTAAAATTTTGCTATGATTTGCAGAAGTTATTTAAAAAACAGCCGTAAAATTCTCCGAATTCAGGAACAGCGGCATGCCGTTTGAAAACGCTCCGACTACAGCAAACAGGGCATTTGGCCAAAATTGAGGTCAAGTGTGCCTTTCAGATCGGCTTACTCTGTGGCGCTTTAAATTTTTAACGCTTTCAAAATTTCCCTTCAAGGGAGTCACACATGTCTCCGGCGTCCCGCATTCGACGTAAAGAGAGCCAACGCACACTCAGTGTTTACATTTTGGTTTAAAGTTTTTAGGGAATTTGTTTGCGATAATACATTATTTGTACGCCTGACGTCGAGGTGCAAAAAGGTGTTTACTACGCAACTAAATATCTGATTAAACATGCCTTTGATCGGGCGGGTCTGTGTACTGCCATATTTAACGTCTGAAAAGCGAGTTTTTATAAATGAGCTTCATCATTACTCATCTATCTGTTAACCCGGATCTTATTTTGCAAATTTTTCGCATGCACTGATAAACAGTTTCCTGCTAGACCGCAGGGTTAGTAAATAGTAAATTGTTTGTGAAATACGATAACCATTGGAAATAGCCCTATAAAAATCAAGAACAGCATTGGCGCTAAAGAGTGTGAACCACTGTTAGCAAGCAATGTCTGTTACCTAAAAGATACGTTAAATTCGTGAAGTAAAAGATGGCCGGAAGGCCAAAAAGCTTTTAATTGCCCATAGGAGCAACTATGGCCAAAGTCAATGCAGGAAGACAAGGTGCGGATTTTAGACTTGACTCAGGTGACTGGAGCTTCGCCTGTCTAGAGCAAGGGAAAGAGCTCATTTTTTATGTGTTTTGACAACTCATATCATGGGCTCGAAGGGCCGGTACTTACTACAACCCTTGAGAGCAGGTCAGTAAATATTAAAAATTCCTATGTTTGTATTCCCCATTTAGGACTGCAGATAAATCCTTTTCCTCAACTAAAATATTCCTTTCTGTGTCCAGTAAACACTAAATGCAATTTTTATGTTTGCTTTATCTGAGAGAAGGACTCTCTCCAGTCCATTGTTTGACTTATTATACATGACGGAAACTGCCAAATTTTTCCGTAAGTAATCGATGATGAGCCCTCCCCATCATCCGAAATTATACAGAAATAGGGACTCACTGTAATACATATGGCCTGTTAAGTACATCCTTTTGCGAATAGGTGCTCATATTCCCGATTGCATACAAGAAGCAACATCGTAGCATTGCGCAATACATTAGCAAAGTAAGTACTTAAATTTTGTGCGAAGATGAACTCTTCTTTAAACCTTAAACTCGCAATGGATTCAAGTGATGTAAATGTTATCATATCTAATAGAGTGCTTTATCAATATCCACGCTTTTGATTTGGAATATGGTCGAATAGGCTCCTAAGCTAAATTATTTATTTATCAAGCATCACATTGATTCCGTCAGCATCTTTCCAGTTTATTGACTAAGACAGAATCTTTGCCTTGACAGACTCCGGATGCCTACGCTTGTACACTCAAAAACTTGCAGTTTGAGATTATCGATTGACGGAGAGGGCTGTCAGCTGCTTACCTGGAAGGTAAAGGATTTCGCTCGTTACCCCACCACGTTTAGTGAAAATCATATAAACCGAATAGGCTACCAAATATAGGGATTGACATTTAAGTTACACTCCTACTCCAAACAAAACATTGCCTTCTTAATGCAAACGCAAGAGACATTTTCCCCTGCGTTGTTTCTTCATCTTCCTTAAATTGCTATTACCAACCTTAGTAGATTCTTAGGTAGTACTGTGTTGACATCAAAGGAAGTTTGAGGTGACACGCCTTTCGCACCAATGAATATAAACCTTTGTAGGGTATTGGAGTAAGTACCTCGTATTTTCAGGCTAACGTTTGAATTAACTTTAGGGCTAGAGTGAGGACATAGGCAATGGTATCGTCCTGAAACTTAGCACAACGTCATCTGTCATATTGGGCTACTTATTTCGGTGTCCAAATTCATTTTTTTTGAATTACTCGAGTCACATACAACCTTTATCAGTGGATATTAGAGGTATTCGAGCGTGCAATAAACCTGTTGCATGTACTCCTTGTCTATTCCTTATAAACCGTAATTGAATGGTCCAAAGGACATCGCCGTAGTAGCAAGTTCTGTTTGGTATAACATTCCACTTACGCCAGATGTTTTCCAACCCGAGTAAATAACTCTCGTTTTATGCAGGTAAACACCCTTAACAAGTTCACATTAACGCTTTTGCACCCGTGTACAAGATTAATTTTGCCCTGTTTTTCTTAGATTTACCGTGTTAAAGAAGACTCCTCTACAACAAAGTCTCACTTACCTACTAGCTACGTTTTCAGCTGTGTGACATCATCAGACATGGGTTTGCTGACGGCCTCGATTTCGTACCTTCACTTAAAGCCAATTTGAATAATTTTTTCATACCGGAACAGGCTGTCCATTGCACGCACTACTGCGTGATTGTAACGCAAAAAAAACTGTTGGTCTTAACATCCGACCAATATAAGCATATTTCAGGTTGCATGGTGTGGTCGACTTTTTCAGTTTGCAATTCCTAGTAGGATAAACAAAAACTCAGTTGAATAATTTGATCAGTCTTAAAGACAGTCCTTGTTGTTTAATGCATACAGGTAAGGGAAGAAACAAACTAGTTAGTTTACTACAAAAAACTAGGGCTTCCACGGATAATAAACAACATCACACACTACTATAATTAACCAGTTAGCTTTGCTGTAACGACACTGATATAATTAAAGTCACAAATTAGGCAAATAATGGTCGCTAATATGGTGAAATCTCCTCAGGTTACTGTGTCAAAACGGTGTAAGGCAGTCACGAAAACGCAAAAATATCGGTGTGACAGCTATGTTAGCTGTTCCTCAATGGGTATGGACCTTAAACACCATCATGACACGTCTAAGGGAATGTTGATCATATAAGTGGAGACCATTGCACTGCAGAAATCCCTCATCTTAAATATACAACAGGAGTTGTGCTTTGTATGCAAGTCTTGTTCAATACCCGTAGAAACCACACACGGTTAAAACGTTATTTTAGTACTAGGCATTTTCATTTTGATTTTTGATGCTCTTCTAAAGCAATATACATTCTATAGATACATTGTGCTCATTTGATATCCAACCAAGTTTACTTTAAATGTTAATTTGGGTATAAAAAAGTTCTACCATTTCCTGAATAAGTTAGAGCTTGATTTATTGTCACATTTACTTTTAGGATTTTCAATCTACTTACTGTATGCTTTCTGCACAATGAAAAGTAAATATTCCTCAATCATAATAAGAAACTGCCATATGAAATGGTTTAATGCGTATGGCCAATGTTGTATAATTGATGAAGTACTGTGATAAGCGAACAGATGCGATTCGAGTTAAATTAACACTATACAGTCTTAAAAGAGTTTGTAGTGAGCAACTTTTTGAAATAAGCAGCTGATGTTTTTTCGCGCATCAAATTTATACGAACCGCGGATGACTTACCAATGCGCAAAGGAAAGATATTTTAAGAATGATTTTATACAATATATTTGAATTAACAACGGCATCTAAAATCACTATAAAAATGCATGCTAATTTAGAAGCCGTTTTTCACGAGTTTATTTTTGCATGCAGCCGAAATGTAATGCATTTAAATGCCGATATCCTGGCATATCTGGAGTACAATGGATTATGTCGTAGTAGAATGGAGCTTTTTAACCCCACTTTAGTATTCTTTTCTTGCCAAAATGCCTTTCAGCATTTTCAATAACATTTCATGAGATCGTTTACTGATTGGTCATCGTACTAGCGTAATTATTCTGAATGCGTGGTAATTTAAGTATCAAATCAACTATTAAATTGCAACCCGTTATTAAAAATTGGACAGAAACCTCGGAGAGAAATTGTATATTCCCTTTTAATATTAATTACTATATTGCACGATTTTCTGCTGATTATAAACCTCCAATTACATAATGTTATGCACACAACTAGAGGGCGGTTGTCCAACATCCAATTGTCAATAACCGGTAAGCTGGTACTGACAAATTCTGGAACATTAGATTGCCCAGATGTAGTGTATTTGTCAAATGGGAGCCGCAATTCACTCCCAGGACTGGTCAGCCATAGTTCTGAATCTAAAAGTAGGCTCTTTACGATTTTCTGAGCCAGTCTCCGCACGAATTCTGTTGTCGCAATGTCACATCAAAGGTGATTGAGCTTCAGTATCCTCTGTCAGTTGCAGGACGGAAATCGAAGGTGGAAAGAGGAACTATATAAATTGAAACGCGTTTCTAGGTGATAAATAACAAGGTAAGGGACACATGCTTGCTGATTTCCTACAGTAATGTATGCGTATCGGCATTCAACCAGAACAGGACCAAGTCCGATCTGCATTTTGAGGGGTCCTTCGAATTTAAACAAGGAAACCCGCAAAATATGCACATAGGTAAATAACTTCCAAAACATGCTGCGCGATTTGTTTTAGACCCTCGATAATATAGTCGGTAGGCCAAAATTTGCCTGCCAACTTGTAAACATCTGTAATTGCTCTCAGCACGAAAGATATTATATTTTCCCCAGAATAAATACGTGCTTGGTGCTCCGTTGAAAAATTTAGCCACTTGCAATCGACTGTTGCTGCCTAGCCAGGCAAGAACTATTTTTCCATCGTCTCTTGAGAATCTTATATTGTATGTTATGTAAGTTGCCCTTAAATTAGACACTAATTTTACACATGCAACATAAGGACCTGTTTATATCCGAAACACTCCAGGTTTACGCATTTATTTCCGAAGAACATGAAAGGACTTGCATTAAAATTGCAATTCATATACAACTATCACATGGTGAACACTAGAGTATCCACTAATGAGCTGAATGCCTCATGGCTGCGTCTAGCGGGGTCTGTATGGATTAAACAGCGAGATGTTGTGGGATGGAGGTGAAATGTGAGGTCATATCAAAAGATAGCATCACTTATTCATCCGTAAGCCGAATACCCTGCAACTTTCCCATGCATTGATCAGCTGAGTGGATGGTTGTTGTGGAACCCTGAGTTAGAAAATTGAGATGTTGAAACAGCCATTTGGTTCGGCCAAACGTTGCGGGGCTTCTTAGAGAGACGATCGGCCATAGGAGGGCTCATGGTTTGTGGACCTTCGTTAGGCCATATAATCTCGCGTGCACTGTGTCCTTTGGTTTTATCTGTTGACAGTCATAATGCGTTATTGATTTTGGCTTCTGATGACTTGTCAGATCCTTGTGGATATTGCTAACTAACATCTTTTTCATGTCATCCGTGGAAGGGATATAGGCAGTTCTATCGCCCAAAAGTGCCTCGACCTTGTTGACATAGGCTTCTTTGTTCAAAATAACCATCAACCGTCCTTTGTCGGCTGGAATTACGACAATGTTTTTTCGGCCTACAGCATCCAAAGAGCTTCGTCTTCTGTTTTTTGGGAGCATATTGCATTTTTTGGGATATCAGTCAGGAAAATATTGGCTGTCGTAGCAGATTTCTGCTTTCCTCGGTAATTGGGGCTTCGCGAAGGACAGATTCCGCAGCTGCAATTAAGTCAAGTGGTTAGGGATCCGTGGTATGGAAGCGGGCATCGTGGGTCAGGAATTTTACCTGCTCTGCTGTGATTAGTTTGGATGCCAGATTGTGCACGAGATTAGCCTAGCAAATATTTGCATTCTTTTCGCTCAACGTGGTCAACTTTTGCGTAAACTTGGCGTCACGTGCATTGCGAATGCGTCCAGCATTGAAAGAAATGCTACGGTACAGAGCATTTACCAGCACTTCTCCGATGATCGTCGAGGATTTATTTTGTTCCTGCTCGAATGTTGCTTTATAATTGCACAATCGCAGGTGACAACCATGGATTAAGACTCATGTCATTCTGCGTCCGTGTTGTAAGACCGTTCGATTACCAAGCTCGGTGTTTACTGGCGATTTATACAAGAAGCATCTCGGCAGAGTGCTGGAGTCTAGGCACCTGTGTAGGAAACTCTGTTGAGCGCACGTCGAAACTTGGTAACAGGAAAAAGATTCAAAACGACCTACTGATTTAAGCACTTCGTGCTCGAATGTATTCCAAATGGTCAAGAATATTTGAGACCCAGGTAAGTATATAGAAGAAGACAGGGAGGTTTTCTCTGGGACCTGGTGTTTATTCATCCGACATATCGAACTCTCACGCAAGCCCATCGTTAAAGACTAAACGACTGTGCTGTTCACTGCATATTTAAATTACTTCTGCCAGAAATGACCATATATTTATTGAATGCAAACTGGAATTCGGTTTTTCTCAATATTCAATATTATTTTCTAGCCAAATTTATCTGAAAAGTTGTGATTGATATTATTACCTACTGGTGAACGGCTATTGAAGGTTGCGTGAAATGCATCCGATAAATCACGTTATTTGTAAGATACAGGGACTCACAATTGATTGGGCGAACTTGAACTGTTAGTTTTATTTTCTTTGTATCGAAGTAGATTAAATCTAGATTATCCTTATTAGAGCCACACTGCCTTTCAACAGGAACAGGCGGGAGTTAACCTAAATCCTTACCACGGTAGTGCTGAGCTTCCAAATCATATTTTTATACTAACGCATCATATGGTATTACTTTTTCCGGATGCTAACCTAAATGATAATGGAAGATATATATTTCCATGGAATAAATACAGTAACCACACTGAGAATTGCGCATATTGTGTAACAGTTTCGATTTGTCCATTCAAAATGTACACTATTTCCGAACTATAGGAGCGTCCGTGACATATTTAATGGGTTTTCCTAGTTATAATAATGCTCTCTTCGGTGCTGTAGTTGTTTCGAGCATCTTCGTGCTGAAAACTTTCCCATCAAAGCTAAAGTAACCCGCATTTGAGTGCACAACCATATCCGCCCTTAATGCCAGCTGTTGAAAATTGTGATAAGCAGGCGTCCCTCCCTGCTCACTGTTCATCCATTTTGGATAGCACTCTGACTTTACTATACGATGCAGTTGTGCCCTGTCTCCATCAGCCACCTCCGTGTGTCTCTTTCAGCTGTTATATTCAATGAAACATTTGAATGGGTTGTCCAGATTATTGCATGAATTCCAATTTCGTCATGCACAGCTGAGTACGCTGGTCTACAGAGGATGGTGCTTAGGCCTTATTTGTATGCTAATTTAAAACACCCGTTGTTTTAGGTGCACTTGTACCTAACGAAATTCCTAAAATGGCTGTTTTTGTTTGTCCAGTAAAATGGCAAACCCACTGAACTCATAAATTATTTTCAGTGGATAGTGCATTTCCATCGTCTTGGGAATCGGGTGAGCATTGCTATGCAATTCATGGTCACAAGCCTATCCTGTTGTCTTTCTCTGTTACTGTCTGTGAGGTCTCTAAACTTACAAGCAAGACACAGCAGGACAAACGTGTTCCGTAACCTGGCGTGTAAGCGTCACACTGTCATAAAAATATGTATCTAGTATGTGTGTTGTTTGATGAACTGTTACTCAAAATTCTGAAATATGTTATCAATTAAAAAAGCTCTCTTAAATATGGTTGTACTACTAATTATCGTACGGCATAATATAAAAATATTTTAGTCCCGATAGAATGCCAGCTAAGGAATTAGTTTATTTCAAGAGCACCTGAGATAAGTGGACGGATTTCCACTTCCCTTATAAATGCAAGTGTATTTTATAGAAAACATGAACAAACATTTGCTCTTTTGTACCTGTCTGGTAGCAAAGTACGTCTTCTCCAAGCTGTGGCCTTAAAATACTTCTAATTATGACAGTTTCAGGATCGTGAAATGCGCATACATAAAGCATCGTCTCCGCATATTTATCAATGCTGCTTGTAATGTATGCATTGTTGTCCAAATCGACTGCAATTTTGATGAAACCTTTATTAATTGTCCTTATACCGCATGGAAATATGTTTTTTTCCTTACGCAAAAAATGTACGGATTGTATTTTGTAAACCGTGAAGGCAATTCCAAAAGCAGGTAGGTTTACCAATAAGTTGAAAATAAAAAAAATCCTAAATATAATATACTCCCACTTTAAGTAAAATAAGAAGAAAACCTAATCAGGTACCCAATGCATGCTTTAAAAACTATTCTTGCGCATGTCGTCTATAAACTAGGTTAGAATCTCTAAACATATCAAACAGCAATTTAAAAAATACATGACCATTAAGTTATCAGTATTATAAAGTTAGTTTCTGCAGGAGGTTGGAAAGATGCTCGTTCAGAAGCCAGCATCTTGTAGTTACTAAATAATCTGAAGAATTTGAATTGCCAAAAGTAACCTTACAACCCTGATAAAGCAATTTTTTTGGAACTTCAAAGATATTTTAGATATTACATCTACTGTATACTTTTTCAGAATGCTCGGTAATCGGGATAATATGCCTAATATTTTGTATCGTAAGTATTTTGTGGACAAAACAATAATGGTTTGTCGACCGTTGCAGGCTTATCTGAAGTAACAAATTTCGACACTTCGAGTTATTGCTAAATGTCTTATGTTCGAATGTGCGTCATTTTTGCAAAATATTACACCAGAGGATGCGCAGTGATTACATGGTAGTTCTACGGAGCAAATGGTAACTGGTGGTCCTTCCCAAATACATCCTGCTTTCAAATAATGGAAATGCTATCTTAATTTCATTTACACATGAGATTGCTTACGTGAGTCTTCATAACAATCAAAGTCTTCTTAGTAAAAAAGCTAAGTAGTTGAGTACCGATACAAAAGATAGATCCGGGGTTCTGACATCACTTATCTGACACTATGCAAACCAATGTTCCTATCTCGCTTTCTCTTTTGACAATAGAAAAGTCCAGACAAACAATACGTGCACGACCGGCTGTGTGGTTCTTTTGCTTTATCCTCAAGCTATTTAGACGCCTGTGAAAACCTGCATGCAATTGGGTTGTGTTGGGATGAAATGAAATCATAGGCAAAGGTTGTGCTGCGATGTAGGCAAATTGGTGGAATCATAAGCGATTGTGAAAATGACTTGATCGCGGAACGACTGAAAGCAAATGAAGCAGAGAGGCCCGACCCTTACTACCCAGTTTTTCACGATTGGATTGGATGAATTATACAAATCTAACAAACACTTATTAAGTGAGGTTGGTTATAATTAGGTAGATGCTAGCTTGATTAGCCAGGAAAAGTTCTTGGACAGTCAGAATTGTTTGATTCCTTACGTTACAGTAGTTTGAGAGTATAACTTGGGCCAAAATGCGATTACATTCACGGCTACTGCTTGGAGCCTTGAGGCTCGGGTTTTTAGGGCTTCCACTGGACACAAGGCTTGCACTTTCTGCCATTTGGTTCTATTTTAAACAATTTTGCCAAGACTTCACAGTTCTTTTCGTTTGACTCATGGAAATGTTCTAAAAAGCCAAAAATAATAACCTTTTTATCATACGTCATGCGTAGTTAACAACGCTCAGCAGTTCATTTCCTCTTGCTGCCAAAAGCACTAAAATTTCATAAGCACAAGAAGGTAGTTTCTTTTAAAAGCCTAAACTCAAGGAGCAACAAATGGTCTGACAGGTTCAGGCGGAACTTTCTGTTTGAAATTTGCAAAACTTGCATTTTAAATAAGTTCGAACATATGACGCATCTTACAGCAAGACCTTTCACTTAATGGCAATGGCAATAGACTCGGGTTGTTATTTTCTGAAAACACTTTCTCTAAGTTTCTTAACTCATTTTGAGTCAGCTACTATTGTAAAAACTGTTTTCAGTTCTGGTTAAGCAGAGGTCGTAATGGCAAATTGACTACAGCATGAAACGAATGACCAGGTTTTCGCAGATGAGGCAGCATAAAGGACAGTTTGCGTAGCTGACCTTATACACATATACTAAACGTTGCAGTATTGACGAATTGGAATTCGAAATATTTAATTGATCTTTAAAAAATAATTTTATTCAGACTTGTCATTATAATTGAGAACGGGATCCGAAATGATAATTAACATTATCAATAAACAGGGCTTATATTATTTTTGTGTTTCCAGTCTCAGCTGATAATCAGGGATGCAATTGGATGAATGAAGTCTGTATAAGCCTGCAACAGGCATTATCAATCTGCCCGCATTTTGTTTCTTCCCTCCTCTCTGGAACAGATAAAAACCAGGGAGACATGAATGGTCATTTCTGGCTTATTAGCCGTCATAAGCCAGAAATACCTGATCGCAGTTTCCGAATCTCAGGTGACCGACGCCTGAAATTGGGTATGAGTGCCTAATGGAATGGCCATTCCGGTTTTCCTTGTTTTTTGGTTCCGTCTGGTACTTATATCGCTAATCGCCACGCGACTGCCAGCGAGGGCACAGTGGATTGAGCTTTTTCCAGGATCAGATAAAGTAACGTCAGGTTGTGTTAATATGTACATTCAAAATACTGACTAGTCCCAATGGTATACATACAATTTGGATTTGAACTTATTCTTGCAAATGATAGGGAGATTTTTATGACCGCTTTGAACTGAATTGAAATCCGAAAATGTGGCAACTTTGATTTCTGGCTAAACGTCCTATTTTGGAACATGCATATGTTGTGCAAACTTTTACAAAGGAATATGCACAATAATTCCAGGGGAGTTTTACCGGGAACATGGTAACTAAATGTGCCCCTGAAAAAGGGAAGTGCTATCTTATTTCCATTAGTACAGCAGTTTGCCTACGTGAGCTTTTCATAACAATCAAGCGCTTCATATCACAATAGTAACTATTCGATTACAGGTACGGGGACAGATACTGCCTTCTGAAGTCAGTTACCTGACACTATGCACACCAATGCCCCAACTTCCATTTAAATCTCGCCTATAGATGCTTGGCGTTAACTTGCCTTCTCATAAGGACAAGTAGCACGTGCACGGGTATCTCAGTGGGGACTTCTGCTGTATTTCAAAGTTTGTAAAGCCGTTGTACACTTGGGATGTGAGTGTTGATTGAATTTCATTAATGGATGATTGTACAAGGGACTTTCTCGTGAACATGCTGGAAACAACTGAGCCTTTGGGGAGCGAGGGTTAACTGTGCACAACATTCGGTATGTTTAAAGCAACATCCTTATTTAGAAATAACCGTAGCGTTTTGGTTGAACCGATTGAGAAAAAATCTGTGGAATCGGTGGTGTTTGAACCTCCTATGGCAAGCGAATGGCTTATGTACAACCAACGATCTATCCACTTAAGGTACAAGCTTCGCCCTCGTTACGCTGTTTTAATCAAATTTTGTCTGTTATTAGGCCTTGGACATTTTATCGTGGGTCAACTTCAATTAAATGCTGCCGAGTGCCAACAATTTGTTTGGATGTATTATGTAAAGCTGCCAACTGCATCTTACGTTATATTTTGTAATTATCTGGTAGATTCTAAAATGACTGTTTAAGAAACATTTCTTTAGCAGTCAGCTTGCTGTTTATAGAATTGGTGGGTTCCACATGTTGCAGTAGGTTAAGGGTATATCTTGACCCAAAACCTAATTAAATACACGGCTCCCGGTTGGGTCTCCTAGCTCAGATGTTTAGAACTCTGTCTGTGCTGCAGCCTTGCACACTCCGTCGTTTGGCGCGAATCTCTCCGAGGTCTTCAAGTTTATTTTACAATTTGTTCCTATGCCTCATGATAATCATTCAAAAACATCCTTATAACCTTTATCATGCGTCGTTAACAACGTCGAGAAATGTATCTCCTCTTCCAGAAAAAACCCCTAGGATATCGGATGCGGAAGCTGAAAGTACTGCTCAGTCCGGACAAAGAAGTAGTAAAAAGCCGTCCGGAAGATCCGGCGGAAACGTTCTACGTGGACTTTAGATGTTTCACATGATGGCACTTGCAAACCAGATGCAAGCTGTTGTTCTCTGGAATCATTTTCTGTTAGGTTAGTTAGCTGCTTTCGTAATGCGGAGTTGACCACAATCCCTTTGTTGCACCATGATAACTGCATTCAAACTCGCTGCCTTTTTTTGCTTATTAGCACTAAATAAAGAATGGCTATATATCTGACCTTGATTCAAAGCATGTGCTAAAAGGCATAGTATGCACTCGCGGGAATCTGAAACAGGTTAAAGCTTTGCAAAGGCTCTCCTATCTGAGATATTTTGCAGAATGCGTGGAAATATTGTCAATAACGAAACATAATCTTTGTAAAATATTTTGCTGAGATTGAGAGGAATTCGATATTTAGTCGCGCGTACATTAAAATCAATTTCAATACCGCAATTATATGCACTGATAGAAAACAAAGATTTACTTTATTTAGGTCGTGCCAATCAAACTGATCTTTTACAGGGGTTACTAACAGTCAGTCTGGAAACATGATCCGCTTGTTGCAGCGTTTATTGACTTATCTGCATGCCTGCCCATTAAAGTTGCGTTAAGAGTTCTAATAAATTAAACTTTCTGTATTTATCAAAAAACATAGAAATGCTGATTAACTTCGAAGCAAGAAGTACATGTTTTAGGAATTATAAAGCAATGGTCAATATTTGGCCAAGAGTGTACATTGTCCAAATCCCGAGTAAGTTAAATCATTCTGGTTTGTGTAGTTGTTTTCCATTTTTGAAAGAACAACTGGTAAACGAAGGGTCTCCACAAACTAAACATTTCGTTAATGTTGGAACTGTTTCTATGCCCACCACAAGATAGCGCACATGAATAGGCACCGCCCTCGTAACACAGGTGGCCTTGTGCTAAAATTCCTGGAAGAGTAACTATCCCCGTGTCGTAACCCAAACATCAATACCAAATCTAAACTTAACTTTTGCTCTAATCTTAACCCTTATCTTACACTAATTACATAATCTAACCTAAGAACTTACTTTAGTTCATCGAAATCCTAATCCTTAATTTGACCCTTAACTTATCTGGCCCCTGCAATAAAACGCAAATTCACCTGTATAACGGGCGGTTGTCATACTCATGTCCTGTCTTGGATCTCATATGCACAATCATTTTCTGTCTAACTCCTGTCAAGAAAGATTGTTTGACGTTGACAATCCTAAGAAATCACCAAAAAGTAATAAACATACTGCGATTAGCTGCTCTGTTACGCCTGATAGAGCTCGAGGCTGAGCCCCAAGGCAGAACGCGGCGAGTGAGTTCGTTAGCGATCGGGGAGCATCCATCAACGAAAGTCAATATTCCAGATCTAAAAAGAAAATAAAACAAGACCGAGTTCAATGGTAAAATTGTTGGAGTTCTGATCAACAGATAGCGGGTTCGAGCCTTGAGTTAAGTACCAACTGGGTTTGGGTATGGCTGGCTGATGATGTCAAATGAGCCAGCAATGACCATTCCAGACTATTTTTCTTTATTGCCATTATCCATATATATATATATATATATATATAACAACGGTAGTTGGGCGCTCACCGATCGGTTACAGGACTCACTCGTCCCATTGTGCCTTGGGGCTAACTCTCAAGCCCCGCCAGCAGCCGTAAGGCAGCTTAGGATATAGGGAGAATAACATGACCGATCGAAACAGGCAAGACAACAAGCTCGTTGCGCAGTGGGTAGAGCGTTGGACTTCTGCCCAACAGGTCGCGAGTTCAAGCCTCAGGCGCCACAGCACCTGGGGTTGGGTATGGCTGGCTGATGATGGCTAACAAGCCAGAAATGGCCATTCCAGTCTCCCTTGTCTTTGTCGGTCATGTTATTCATGTTATTGAAGCAAATAATTCTCCTAAGGTGCACAATTTACTTGCAAATTGCCTGAATTAAAGACTGAACATTGAAACGTCTATACCTCCTCACCTGGGACATTATCGTGAGCTAAATTCCACGGCGCTACAAATTCTTGAACCCCTTATACCAACTCAAACCCTAACGTTAAACCTAACCGTAAACTTTACCCTAGCACGGTTCTTAACCCGAAGATTAATCCAAAAGCTAACCATATTTCACCCTTAACTCTCCTTACAAAATTAACGCAATTTCCTGAAACTTGACAAAGAGTTGTTTTCTTCTGCGTCTCCGACGCCCTTTTTCGTCACATTTAATGGCCCATTGATCCTCTAATCGACTTGTACTGGTCTGCTTCATTTTCACACATTAAGATCTAAAATAAAATTTAATTCATCTGACGAATGTTGGTCATAAAGCCAAAAGATTGATATCAACGCCAAAACCCGCTGATAAAAAAATTGTCCCAGGAATCTTCACCGTAAGATCTCCCCACAGGCCCAGCACGTTTGGGTACATAAATATAGCAAATTCTCTGCTTGGCCATTTATCTTCATCCCCGGTATATGCAGAGGGGATGTTCATAATAAAAGGATAGAGCCAAGTCTGATTAGTAACCGTTAATTTATGTCCGTTAATTATACGGAAGGAAAATTTGACTATTCAATTGCAAAAAGGTAAATTCTCTTCTTGTTTCGTAATAAACATCAAATTTGGAGTTTGACCAGGCGACCGCTAACGGCAAGCGAGCGGTGCTGCAGGAGAAATTGCCAATAGGTTGAGGTGCGTAAAGTGATAACAATTCCTTCCTCCTTCAATTCGATACAATAAAATGTTCTAGTACTTGAGCTAAGGACTCGTGTCTTATCATACATAACATTTTAACTATTCAGTCTTGCAGGCGCTACACCTTACCGAGCGCATTTGCTCCTGTGATCGGATCGATGAAGCAGCACGTTAATTTTTATGATTAATGGGGTGAATAGGTGACCTGCGTAGATCGTAATAGTGATTGTTCATTGCACTTCCGAGCTGCATTTGGACGTGTTGATAGGATATTTGGTGAGGATTTTGGTCTGCATATCCCAGCAGGAAAGGACATAAGAAAGCCTCACCGCTCGTAATATATCTGGTTTTCTGTGTTACTTTCCACGAAGTGCACCTATACCCATGGGCTTACCCTAACACTAATCTTAAACCTATCAATAATTTCTTGGGAATTTAGTGCAAAGCCGCCTGCATTAGTAAAAGTTTCTGTTCTCGTGTCCTGTTAGGGTTCCAAATATGGAATCCTTACTAAAATATTAAGTATGCTCGATTCAGTTAATATTTTTTGTAAATTATCATTCGTTTGAAAATTAAGAAGATTATTGGACTGCCAATTCGGAATGTCCCTCGAACCTATCATCAGTGACAATGGCAGATGCGTAATTTTCTGTTAGTATGCTTTTATATATATGATATACATATGGATACTTAGATAGTACGTTTAGGGTGCAACAGGTCAGACGCAGGCAGCTGTTTCACGTTCGTTACCGATCAACAGTATGCCATAAGCTTTATGAAGTGAGGTATGTACAGAACTAAAGTAAGCGCATCACCCTCACTGTTGTGGCTAGGATATCGCACGATCCCATTCTGTCCACCCACTAGCTTGTGACTGGCAACAAAGAATGTTGTGCCATAGGAAACATGACAAAAACTAAATACATAGCACGCTAAGGGTAAAACAGGCCAGAGGTAGACAGCCGTTACACGGTTATTACTGGTAAGTATATGTGATTGGTGTACTATGACTCACTGTTCGTTGTTGCCAGTGGCTAGTAGTGAGCATTAACATAACATTTTGGGTATAATTATTTCTCAAAAGCGGGAGACTATAATGACCATTTTCACCCAACTTGAAATTTTAGGAAAATTTACTTCGATTTCTGGTCTTACGTCTAATTTTTAAACATGCGTTATTTTTGCAACCATTCACACCGTGAGAAGCACATTAATTAGAGGGTAGATTTACCGATCAAATTGTTAAAAACATTCGTTCCGAAGAACAAGCTGCGCTGTGCCATTAATTTTCTTTTTTTACTACTTTGCTGACGTCGGTATTATATAAATGGAGGCCATTGAAGCAAAAACCACTAAGTATTGGGATAAGGGTACAGAGGACAGGTAATGCCTCCCGACGTCAATTGCCTGACAGTATGCACACCAATATCCCAATTTCGCTTTCACTATCGAAAATAGACAAGTTTGGTCTAGCTGCATAAGGTTAAGGGGCACGTGCATGAGCTACCGCGAATGAGTTTCTGATTTATTTTCAAACCAGTTATACCCATTTGAAAGTTTTTGTGCACATAGGGTGTGTTAGTATGTGGACCAAATGGTGGAAGCATTAGCATGCGAACTTATGCATGCGACTTGATAGTGAACCTACAGAAAACAATTGAGCCTTTGGGGATCGTGGGAAACTGCGCATTGCAGTAGGCTTGTTAAACACAACATGCGGATTGAGTAATAACCACAGATTTTCAGTTGAACCAATCGGCAGGGTTTGAACTCACCAAGGCAAGCGAACTACTAATGTACAGCCATCGATCTATCCACCAAATACACAAGCCCCCACCTAGAATCACGAGTTTAATTAGGTTTTTGCTGTTATCCAGCCATGGGTTTGTTGTCATGGGTGCAAATACAAACAAAGCCTGCGGAGGTTTCAAAATTTGTTCGAGACGAGTTATAAAAACCTAAAAAAACACTTTCTAAGAGAGCTTGGTAGTTATCCAATGGAATCTTAACTGCTAAGTTAGAAAATTCTTCGTGGGCATTCAGTTTACTGTTTCGGAATAAGAGTATTGTCGACAAAGACAAGGGAGAATGGAATGGACATTTCCGGCTTTTAGTCATCTGACTAGCTTATTACTGCTAATATATTGAAAATGACCGTTCCATTATCCCATTGTCGTGAAATTTCTACTGCCTAAAAAACTAGCCGCTGTGCGGCTGCGGGCAGAAATCATGAACAAGCCTCAAGGCAGAACGGGACGAGTGAGTCCCATAATCGACCATCGAATCAGTGATTTAGGTTGATTATCTATCAACTATTTAATCACAATTGATCACGTGGTATTTCTGAAGGCTTTATTTTGGCCTCATCAACCTAATAGTTATTCAGCTTGATGATGATGATGATGATGATGATGATGATGATGATGATGACGATGATGATGAAGATGAGGATGATGATGATGATGATGATGATGATGATGATGATGATGATGATGATGATGATGATGATGATGATGATGATGATGATGATGATGATGATGATGATGATGATGATGATGATGATGATGATGATGATGATGATGATGATGATGATGATGATGATGATGATGATGATGATGATGATGATGATGATGATGATGATGATGATGATGATGATGATGATGATGATGATGATGATGATGATGATGATGATGATGATGATGATGATGATGATGATATGATGATGATGAAATACCAGGACCCAGTTGATGCTGATTCACTTTGAGCTTTGAATATACGGAACATATGCCACGTGCAGTTTTCGTCATAAGTGATGTATTAGAGGGTTTCATTTTTGACGTTAATAATTGCCTTCTGAATAAAAGCTTAACGAGAAACCCAGGCTACTAACCACAAACCCATTTCAGTAAGTGACAATGAATCAGCAACTCTCACTCGCTATCAAACGCAAGCTGGCTTGTATTTATAATCTTAATCGGCTAAGGCGTTATCATTTTTCAGCTGTTCGTGCTCTATAACATTAACGGCAGTCGGGCATGCCTATAACTAGCAAACATATTCCAGATCGCCATGAGATGAATTCCCGGGGGTATCAGGGTAAAATTTGGGGTAGGTGTAAGTGTTCGGCGTAAAGAAAGGACATGGAACAGATAATCGTCCTGGAATTTAGCGCAAGACCACCCGTAGTACGGGGGCTGATATTTATGCATGATACATGATATACACAATACATGCGAAAATGTGAGTCCCAGGAAGTAATTAAGAAGAAGAAGACGCGATCACTGGGGCAAGAAGTTTATTCACTAAACTCCTCGAATCCGAACTCGAACCAACCCTAGAGGCAGTATCAGATACGGGTAATTCGTATGCAATGAGTTACAGTATACAAAGGATGCAGTCGCTATGCTACTGCATACCTATGACAATTAAGGGCTCCCATTTCATCGAGGTTTACTAACCTCTGGTGCGCTAATTGTTTGACAAACGGCATGCTGGACTGATCGAGCGTAGCTACTTCAAAGGATGGGTACCTATATCCTCAGCCACCATGCAGCTGCTAGTGAGGCTCCAGAGTGAGCCCCAAGGCACAACAGGACGAGTGAGTCTTGTAACCGATCGATGAGTGCCTAATTACCGTAGCTTATATTCCCAATAGAAACTGGCGAAACAAAGAGCTCATGGTGCGGTGCGTAGAGCGTTGGAATTCTGCCCACCAGGTTGCGTGTTTGAGCCTCGGGCACCACAAAGCTTGGGATTGGGTATGGCGGGCTTATGACGGCTAATAAAACAGAAATGACAATTCCAATCTCCCTTGTCTTGGACATGTTATTCATGCTATACATGTTATTCTATATATATATATATATATATATATATATATATATATATGGCAAAGACGTTATACCGTACTTCCGACATTATTCTCTGGAGTCCATATACCAGAAACCGCATATAGAACGCTGGGGGACCCACTGAGGAGCCGAACCCCTCGTTGCTGTGTCACACAGCAGCAGAAACATCGGCGAAACACGTGTCTGGGCTTTTAGCTAGTACCTATGTCGGAAGTACGGTATAACGTCTTTGCCATATAAGATTCATACTACTTGTAGTACTACTTGTTTGTAGAATGGGCATTACGTGGTTATTCCACAGTGGTTGATTGTCTTCGACCCAAATGTTCATTGAAATTTCGGGGCTGACCCTAAAAAGTCATGTCCGAAGCACCTGACTCCATGTCCTGCACTTAATAATTTCAGAAATTATTTCCCCGATATATATATATATATATATATATATATATATATAACAATGGAAATGGGGCGCTCACCGATCGCTTACAGGACTCACTCGTCCCATTGTGCCTTGTGGGCTAACTCTAAAGCCCCGCCATCAGCCGTAAGGCAGCTAAGTATATAGGCAGAATAACATGACCGACAAAGACAAAGGAGAATGAAATGGCCATTTTTGGCTTATTAGCCGTCATCAGCCAGCCATACCCAAACCCAGGCGCTGTGGCGCCCGAGCCTCGAACTCGTGACCTTGTTGGGCAGAAGTCCAACTCTCTACCCACTGTGCCACGAGCTCGTTGTCTTGCCTGCCAGCTAGCCACTGGCTTGTTTGACATGTACTGCACAAGGCATATGACGTACTGATGATCGGTAGCGACCGTAAAACAGCTGTCTTCGTCTTGCCTGTTGCATTTTTAGCAACGTACCAGTGTATTATATGTGGCATGTGTCTTAAGACACAACGTTCGTTTAGTGCCATTGGCAAGCTGGCAAGCGGGTGAACATAATGGGGTCAAGTGTGATCCTTACCACATCAGTGAGTGTCATACGCTTGTTTGACATGTATATCTACCTCACTGCACAAGACATATGACGAACTGACTATCACTAACGACCATGAAACAGCTGTCTACGTCTTGCCTGTTGCATTTTTAGCAAGGTACCAGTGTATTATATGTGGCATGTGTCTTATGACACCACGTTCGTTTATTGCCAGTGGCTAGCTGGCAGGCGGGCGGACATAATGGGATCAAGTGTGATCCTTACCACATCAGTGAGTGTCATACGCTTGTTTGACATGAATACATACCTCACTGCACAAGACATATGACGTACTGACGATCACTAACGACCGTGAAACAGCTGTCTACGTCTTGCCTCTTGCATTTTGAGCAACGTACCAGTGTATTATATGTGGCATGTGTCTTATGACACAACGTTAGTTTATTGCCAGTGGTGAGCTGACAGGCGGGTGGACAGAATGGGATCAAGTGTGATCCTTTCCACATCAGTTGGTGTCATACGCTTGTTTGACATGTATATATACCGCACTGCACTAGGCATATGACGTACTGATGATCGGTAGCCACCGTTAAACAGCTGTCCTCGTCTTGCCTGTTGCATTTTTAGCAACGTACCAGTGCATTATATGTGGCATGTGTCTTATGACACAACGTTAGTTTATTGCCAGTGGATCGCTGGCAGGCGGGTGGACATAATGGGATCGAGTGTGATCCTTACCACATCTGTGAGAGTCATACGCTTGTTTGACATATATATATATATGAAAGCTTGTATGCCTTTGAATTGTCAGGAAAATACACCTATGATCCCTGTGATCGCCTTTTATTCACATTTATGTCCGGAGACACACATCTTTGCTTCTAACAGCATATATATAAATATAAATATATATATATATATATATATATATATATATATATATATATATATATATATATATATATTGGAATACGGGCATCCCAAGAAGTATAATTCGAAGTAAAGAAGTTCTGTGGGAAACAATGAGTAACTTTATTATGTAAATTTTCGACGCTGGTTCCCCAGGTCGTCGTCAGACTTGTGGTAAATGTGCAAAAACAGTTAAAAATTTAAAACATGTCGGAAAAATCGATATTGCTGAATCAGTCCTGCCAATAGCTGCCA
This sequence comes from Schistocephalus solidus, assembly GCA_017591395.1. Lineage (NCBI taxonomy): Eukaryota > Metazoa > Platyhelminthes > Cestoda > Diphyllobothriidea > Diphyllobothriidae > Schistocephalus > Schistocephalus solidus. The sequence goes on from WEDG01004347.1 coordinate 134,442, forward strand.
TTGTTGATGAACATCTAAATATGATTGGCTACCGCCTTTTCCACTTGTCTTTGAGATTTTTGTACGGGGCATCTAATTCGATGTGCCGATTAATGCACGAGTCATCAGAATGCATGGCCTCTAAGAATTCCCGGCCTCTCTTCGATGGGCAGAAGCCAACAATACGCGTTTTATCCCATGCAAATTTGTGCCCAGTTTCTAGTGTATGCACGGCAACTTGAGACAGGTGGTCTCGTCTCTTGACAGCCAACTGATGTTCGTGTAGGCGTGTAGAGACTGATTTTCCTATTTGGCTGCAATACACAACATTACAACTGTTACATGTTGTAATGTTGTAAGAGAGGAATGTTAGACAAGAAATGGATAGCCATTTCCAAACAATCATACTCAAACCCGAATTGCTCAAAACATGTAATAAATCTGTCCTCAAGAAACCTTACAATAACTGAAGAACAAGTACTTTCCAAGGGATTAAAATGCAATCTTTCGGATTCGAAATACCTGGACTTTCTTGCCAACTTGGAGTCCATTATATCAGCGGAACCTCTTACAGAAGATGAACGTTTCACAATTCGAAATAACACTATATATGCTTTAAAGAACCGAAATCCATTTTCAGTACTATCAAATGAAGAAAGAAAAGCCCTCAAATCTCTCAAAACAGACAAAAACATCGTAATCCTTCCTGCGGACAAAGGAGGTTCAACAGCTATCTTGGACAAAGCAGACTACGATAAAAAGATGCTGTCATTGTTACAAGATAGGTCAACCTATAAACCTCTTGACGCAGATCCTACTAAAGCACAGAATTCATCAATTGAAAAAGTACTTAAACGTCTTACAGGAAAGAAGCAAATATCAGGAGATATTGCCAAATCCTTGAGACAAACTGAACCGACCATAGCTAAGATCTATGGACTACCTAAGGTTCACAAGCCAGAGGTGCCACTGCGACCGATAGTATCGTTAATCGGTGCACCCAATTATAAGATTTCTAATTGGCTTTTCCGCAAATTACACCCATTGACAAAGAATTGTGAAACATCCATTGACAACTCCCTAGGGTTTCTGGACAAATTACGAAGACTCAACATTGCAGCAGATGAAATAATGGTGTCTTTTGATGTTGTTTCTCTCTTCACATCCATACCATTAGATCTTGCAAGGCAATACACAGAAGAATTACTCCACGCTTATGACATGGATATTCCTACATCTGCCTTGCTTGAACTCTTGGACTTATGCTTAGAAACAAATTTTTCATTCTCACAAGAGTTCTATCAACAGCAAAAGGGTGCCCCTATTAGCTCACCAATCTCTGGCTTCCTAGCGGAAGTAACAATGCAAAAATTAGAAGCTACCGCCCTACCACTGGTTAACCCCAAGTTATGGGTACGCTACGTTGATGACACGTTTGTCATCGTTAAAATGGACCGACTGGAAACACTGCACAATATTATTAATTCGACGATACCTGGAATAACCTTTACGCTCGAAAAAGAAATTGACAATCAACTACCTTTTCTTGACGTCCTCGTACAGCGAAAGATTGACGGGACCTTTAAAACATCAGTGCACCGCAAAGAGGCTAATGCGGATGTTATCCGACATTATGAGAGCAACCACCCTGTCGCCCACAAACGAAGCGTGGTCAACACACTCATCAAACGAGCAAAAACTCACTGTTCTATCAAAGAACTTTATCAAATTGAACTCACTTATCTATTCAACCTGTTTTCCAGCAACGGTTACCCCAGAGATTTTGTACGTAGATGCATGAAACATCAAGAATTCAAAGAAAAAGAAAAAGATAAGGAACTAGATTGTTCCGATCATGCGCCCACAATAAAAAAAAACTGGCGAACACTTCCATACATTAAGAACGTGTCTGAACTCGTTGAAAGACACCGCGGAAGCACCAAATTTACGTGGCGCACAAACCCACGACTACAATTCGAAACCAGCTTGTACACCCTAAGGATAGGGTTGGCTATTTAGATAAAAAAGAAGCCGTTTACAAAATCCCATGTAACAGTTGTAATGTTGTGTATTGCGGCCAAACAGGAAAATCAGTCTCTTCACGCCTACACGAACATCAGTTGGCTGTCAAGAGACGAGACCACCTGTCTCAAGTTGCCGTGCATACACTAGAAACTGGGCACAAATTTGCATGGGATAAAACGCGTATTGTTGGCTTCTGCCCATCGAAGAGAGGCCGGGAATTCTTAGAGGCCATGCATTCTGATGACTCGTGCATTAATCGGTACATCGAATTAGATGCCCCGTACAAAAATCTCAAAGACAAGTGGAAAAGGCGGTAGCCAATCATATTTAGATGTTCATCAACAATGGCAGCTATTGGCAGGACTGATTCAGCAATATCGATTTTTCCGACATGTTTTTAAATTTTAACTGTTTTTTTGCACATTTTACCACAAGTCTGACGACGACCTGGGGAACCAGCGCCGAAAATTTACATAATAAAGTTACTCATTGTTTCCCACAGAACTTCTTTACTTCGAATTATACTTCTTGGGATGCCCGTATTCCAATATATATATATATATATATATTTATTTATTTATTTATATTTATATTTATATATATGCTGTTAGAAGCAAAGATGTGTGTCTCCGGACATAAATGTGAATAAAAGGCGATCACAGGGATCATAGGTGTATTTTCCTGACATTTCAAAGGCATACAAGCTGTCATCGTCGGAGCTGCGTATCGTACCGGGTCTCACAGTATTTACACGGGGTGATAGCCATTTTGTAACACAGGTTTGATTGTTCCGATTTACCTTAACAGTGTACACTATAGGAGAACGAGGTTGGGGAGTCTTCAATTGGCTTTGGCGTTCTTTGCCGGCACAGAAAGCATCTCTTTATTCACCGGGGTGAAGAAGGGGGGAGTAGGAAATTGCTGTCAGTTGACATGTCTCTCGTTGAGGGGGGCGGCCATTGTTTGAGTCCGAATTGACCTTAATTGGTGTTTTGGTTCGATAGTCATGTTTGTGTCCTTAGTGCATGTCTCCTCGTCTCTCGGGATAGTAATTGATGCGGCGGTAATCATGAGTGCGCATTCGTCGGCTCTGAATTGTGGCGTGGTTAGGTGCATATCCGTCCTAGGCTCTCCCGCGGTGGAATTCACGTTTGGCCTAATTCCGTGTTTGCTCTTACGTTCGATGAGCTGCGCCCGGAGGGCCTGGTAGGCTGCCGGAAGGGCAACACAATTGTTTATCGACGTAGGCTCCATTTGCCAGGCTTCGATTGTTTCCCTGGTTACGCGGTCATTTACTCGATACAGGATTTTGGCATTTTGGAAGGTGAGCGTGTGCCCAGAGTTTGCACAGTGTTCCGCCGCCAGGGACACTGGGTCCATTCTCCTCACTGCCCGCACGTGTTCGGTAACACTGGTCTGCAACCGCTTCCCTGTCTCTCCGACGTAGTTAACTTCACAGGAGTCACATTGGATCCGGTAGATGATGTTTGACGTCTCACCTCGTGGAAGGGGGCTTTCGGTCTCATAACTATATTCCGAATGGTTAAATCCGGTCGATGGTCGATTCCGATCCCCAATGGTCTGAGGAGACGGGAAACTGCCTCAGAGATGCTATCAATGTATGGCAGTGCATGCCAGACTTTTGGCTGTTCTGTTACCAGATTTTGTCTTGGTTTGGGCAACCCTGCTGCGCTCGATGAAGTTACGAGGGTATCCGTTAGCCATGAAAAGGCGCTGGAGGTAGCGGAGTTCTGCCCTTTTGTCGTCTGACTCGCTGCAATGTGTTTCTGCCCTTCTGTAGAGCGTTCGCACACAGCTGCGTTTGTGGCACAACGGGTGCTTACTGTGGTAACTTAGGATTTGGCGTGTGTTGGTTGCCTTCCTATAAACCGTAGCTTTTATGTGCCAATTGGATTTTCGATGGACAAGAACATCCAGGAATGGCAGTTGGTTGTTAATTTCGGCCTCCATTGTGAATTGGATGTCCGGGAAAACGGAATTCAGGATGCTATGGAATTCTTCGATCATTTCTCTCTTGATGATGACGAAGGTATCGTCAAAGTATCGAGTCCAAAACGTTGGCCTGTAGTTTGCGAAAACCAGAGTCTCAAGCTTTGGGAGAACTGTCTTATCGATTAAGCCCAAGAGCGGCAATCCCATTAGCGTCTTTCTGATCTGCTCGTACATGGTCCCCTCGAAGGTGAAGTACGTCTTCAGACAGAATTTTAAGAGTTGGACAAGATTTACCTGCTTCACCGACTCGCCTGCATCATCGTACTGCTTGACAAGCAATTCGCTTACCGTTTTGACTGCTAAGTCCTGCGGGATTTAAGTGAAGAGAGAGGTGACATCAAATGACACCATGACCTCGTCTGCGGTGAGTCGCATCCCCCTGAGCCGTTCCAGGAACTGAGTAGCTGAAGTGACCGTTGTGGCTGCACCCGAGGTGAGAGACTTTAGGTGTCGGAACAACCATTTAGCCAGATTGAATATTGGTGCACCACGCAATGACACAATTGGACGGAGGGGAATATCAGCCATGTGTACTTTTTGTAATCCGTAGAACCTTTCTGTGGCCGCATCTGCCGTCCCAGGCTGTTAATCTTGGTTGTTATCGCACCTTACAGTGTATTCGCACCTGCCGGATAAGTGGTTGAGCTGGCCGAGGCGATAAATGTTCCTTCGTCGGGTCTGGGTTGTGTTGCGATTGCGAGCGTGTCCACCATGGACTCACCGATGTTCTGATGCACATTAGGTTCATGTTCAAGTTGGCTCTTTTGATCATTGAGCTGCGTCCGGAGGGCTTGGAAGGCTGTAGGAAGCGTCACACAACGATTGATGGAGGTTGTTCCCGTGTGCCAGGCCTAGATTGTTTCCCTTGCCACGTGGTCACTTCCCCGACCCAGAATTTCGGCATTCTGGAAGGCGAACGTGTGTCCAGAGACTGCGCAGTGTTCCGCCACCAGAGAAAATGTGTCCATGCTTCTTATTGCCTTCATGTGTTCTCCTACTCGGGTTTGTAGCCGTTTCCCGGTCTCTCCAATGTAGTTGACTGCGCAGAAATTGCATTGAAGCCGGTAGATGATGTTTGTTGTTTCACCTCGGGGCAGGGGGCCTTAGGCCTCATAACCAGATGTCGAATGGTTGACTCCGGCTGGTAGGCGATGCCGATCGTCATCGATCTTAGGAGGCGGGAGACTGCCTCCGAAACACTGTCAATGTAGGGCAACGCTCGCTATATCTTTGGCTGTTCGGTCGCTGGCCTTCGGTTTTGCCTGCACTGTCTGCTACGTTCGATGAAGTTGCGGGGATACCCATTGGCCATGAAGAGGTGTTGGTGGTTTCGAAGTTCTGCCTTTCTTTCGGCGGTCTCGCTGCAGTGTGTTTCAGGTCTTTTGCATAGTGTTCGAACAGAACTGCGTTTTTGGCATAACGTGTGTTAGCTATGGTAGCTCAGGATTTGGAGGGTACTGGTGGCCTTCATAAACACCGTCGTTTTAAGGTCCCCACTGGGTTTTCGATGAATGAGAACTTCTAGGAATGGCAGCTGGTTGTTGACTTCCACCTCCATTGTTAACTGAATGTCAGGGAAAACAGAGTTCAGGCTGTCATGCCCTGACCATTTCCCGCTCGATGATGACAAAGGTATCGTCATCATACCGAGTCCAGGATTTCGGTTTTTAGTTTGCGAAAACCAGGGTCTCTACTGTTTGAAGTACTACCTCTGCGATGAAGCCCGAGAGTGGCGATCCCATTGGCGTCCCCTTGACCTGCTCTAAGGTGGTTCCATATATAAATAAAGGTTTCCGCTCTGGCCATAAAACGTGATGTGCCGGTTGCTTACATTCATGTTCAGCACTTGATAATTTCAGAACTTATTTCCTTGATTATTCTTTGCAGATTACATAGCAGAAACCGCATAGAGAATGCTGGTTGACAAACCGAGGAGACGAAATGCGCGTTGCTGCGTCATGAAGCAGCAGAAACAGCGGATGAACATGTGTCTGAGCTTTAAGTTTACACTTGTGTCAGAAGTACGGTATACCGTCTTTGCCATATAAGATTCATACAATAAATGGTACTACATGTTTTTAGAATGGGCATTACCTGGTCATTTGATAGTGGTTGATTGTACTTAACCCAAATATTTATTAATATTTCGGGTCTGGCCCTAAAAATTAATGTACCAGTCCCTTCATTACATGTTCTTAAAGTAATAATTTTAGGAATTATTTCGTGAAAGTTTGGATTAGGCGCTCAAAAAAAATGATCTGATCACGGCACTCCATGTCCTTCAGTTAAATATTTCAGAAATAATTCCCTTGACTATTCTCTGGATCGCACATATCAAAAACCACATAGACAATGCTGGGGGACCCACTGAGGACCTGAATCTCTCGGTGATGCGTAACGTAGCAGCCGAAACATCGTCGAAGCACGTATCTTGAAAGTGTAAAAATGACATGCAGCAACAAGTTTCGTATTTACTGCGCCTGCACAAGCGTCAGGTGACCATTTCAGGATCAAAAGCCTAATAGCTCCTGAGAATAAGAAAGATGAAGGATATTGTCACCATGCCTGCCGACAAGGGGCGCTCGACGGTCGTTATGGATAAGATCGAGTACTATATGAAGCTGGAACGTCTATTGATGGATAACGAGTCTTGTGAGCCATCGCCTGCCATAAGTGCAGAAAGCTCAACAATACGCAAACTTATTAATACGTGTCATGTCTTGCATGAGTTTCCTGGCCAAAGTCTTACTTTATTTACCCTAATATTCAAATATATAAGGAAATGGTGGATTCTGTGTCTCCGGCCCAAATCGGTCACCGATGAGTAAGAAATAATATTTCTCGGTTCTTTATCTCCGACAGTGCCAATTTTTCATTTCTGAAAATTGCCATTAACTGTTTTTGATGAGAATGAAAAATTAGAGAAAATTCGAGTGCCTCCGTGTGAGCTTCTGTTTAGTCTGGGCAAGTCAGTGAATCAACCGTATTTATAAAGCAGAAAGCAGGTAAATAACACAATGCCAGTGAGGTTCGGTTATCATATTTAAACCCAACCATTAAGTCGCCATGAATTATATATTTAAAGTGAGGCATCTAGTCAAAGTTGGCAACTTCTTATTTCCCGTTGGCATGATAGTTTTATCTACTTTTGCGTTTTAAGCTAAAGCTGCCCCACGTGTTTTCTGTTTCAAATGATTTTTCGGTTTAAAAAATATTAATAATCTATTTTTTTTATTCTTTTAAAGATTAAAATTCGGAAATTAGTAAAATTTAGTAATATGAGTTTTTTTCGTGATAATAATCATCACAGACAGCTTCTAATAGTAATGGGGTAATTTTCCCTTATATTAACAATAAGCAAATGTGCTGCCCGCTGATCTGGTCACTCCACTCCATGTCCTTCAGTTAAAACTTTCAGAAATATTTTTCCTTGATTATTTTCTGGATCGCACACATCAAAAACCACATAGAAAATGCTGGGGGACCCACTGAGGACCTGAATCTCTTGGTGATGCGTAACGTAGCAGCCGAAACATCGTCGAAGCACGTATCTTGAAAGTGCAAAAATGACATGCGGCAACAAGTTTCGTATTTACTGTGCCTGCACAAACGTCAGGTGACCATTTCAGGATCAGAAGCCCGATTGCTCCTGAGGATAAGAAAGATGAAGGATATTGTCACTCTACCTGCCGGCAAGGGACGCTCGAATGTAGTAATGGATAAGACCGAGTACTGTTAGAATCTTGAAGGTCTATTGATGGGCAAGGAGTCTTAAGTGCTATCGGCTGACAGTGAGTTTAGTATGCTCGAAAATACCATTACTTAAACGATCGACAAGTTGAGGAAGAAAGGAGCCCTTACGAGAAAGGAAGCGCTGGCTGTAAAGACAAGTGATGATGCGATGGCGCGCATCTACGTCCAACAAAAGGTCACAAGCCAGGAGTGCAATTATGCAACATCGTATCTTTACGTGGCACCCCAACTTTTAGGTGGTCAAAGTGTCTCTACTAGCCACAGTGTTTGTCTACAAAGGGTTCACAGTTGACATTAAAGTCTGCTGAAGAGTTTGTGTCCTGCATCCAACACATGGAATTGGAGGCAGAGGTGCTGATGTTATCGCTTGACGTGATCTCATTGTTCACTTCTTTTCCGCTCTGTCTGGCTATTGACACTCTTGGCGGTCCTCTCTGAGAAAAGTACGATGAAACCGATCAACAAATCAAACGAGTGCATATCATCGAGTTCCTGGAATCGTGTCTTAAAACTTGTTTCAATTTCCACGGCCAGGTGAACGAACAGAAGAAGGGGACAACAAAGGGCTCACCTCTATCCGGATTGATCACCGAAGCAGTCCAGAGGCTCGAGTGATTGGTCTTCAGCTCTTTCCACAAAATTCTGCGCCAGATACGTTGATCAATTATTCGTCATGATCAAAAGGAGTGAAGTTCAGGTTTTCAAGAACATTTTTGACACCACCTATCCCGACATGCAGTTTACTATGGAAGAAGAGGTCAAAAATCAGTTGCCCTTCCTCGACATGCATGTGATTTAGCTGGCAGATGGGAAAATAAGGACAATGGTCTACCGGAAGACAACTTACACCACGTGTATCTTCTACTCCAGAAGAAACAACCCCATTAGTCATAAATGCAGTTGTGTCAGAACCCTCTTCAAACGCATTAAAACACACTGCAGTCACAACAGTGGGAAGAAGGAGGAGACTAAGTACTAGCATGCTCTATTGCAAGCCAACAGTTATCCGAAGCCCGTTATACGCAAGTGCATTATGAAGCCAAACCTTGAGCGACCGAAAGGAGTAAACCCAAAGTTCTGGATCGGATCACTTATGTGAAAAACGTATCAGAGACGATGGCATGAATACTGAAACTTTTTGGGATTGGTGTGGCTCATTAGCCTAAATCACTAATCAGACCCAATGAGGCCCAAAGAACTGCTACCAATGACAGAACAATCAGCATTGATCTACAGCATATCATGTCAAAACTGTGATGCGAGGTATGTTGATAAAACAAGCATACGCCTTGGCACAAGACTGCATGAACAGCAGCTTGCCATCAACCGCAAGGATAAGCTGTCTAGGGTCTAGGGCCACATACAAAGAAGAAACAAAGTTTCGCCTTTGAGAAAGTGAGGGTAATCGGCCGAGCCAATGATAATATGGCCAGACTGCTACTCGAAAATTGGTCCTCCACGGCACACTTAACAGAGCCATAGACTTGCATCCCGCCTACCAGGCGATACGCACAAGGCTTGAGTCAGTTCGGGCAGGGCCAATGGGACATTCGAGAAAAATCACGCTCGGCTGACAACTGACGTCAGGGAAAAAGAAGAGAGGGCCAGCCGGAGGCCACGTTACCAGCGTGGAACACCAATTCACCACCATGCCCACGAGGCTGAAATCAACTCACGCGGGCATCAACGACTAGTAATTCCACTGGCTGACGAGGGATAGGAAAATAAGAACGCTGACTTTCCAACAAATACGACGGCAGCAGAAGAAGCAAATGTCACGGGAGTGGAGAGGTCAAGCCTAATCAGCAGCGAACAGGTAGGCCGAAGTTCGTAGGCCAAGCACGGATATAATACCAGGCAGGCGTCAAGGCTGAAACAGTCAAGAACAGCAGGAAGATCAACCACAGAAACCTGATGGTGGAAAGGAGGGGGTTTCCATAACATCAGTCCAAATATATTCTGGTCTAGGAACTCGTCCCTTCTTCTTCATCTTCTTCGGGGGGATGATATATATATATATATATATATATATTATGATAGTGTGTGTCCATTCCGTTCTCCCTTGTCTTTGTCAGATCAACCTTATCAAGATATATATATCGAGGAAATAAGTGCTGAAATTATTAAGTAAAGTTCATGAAAGTAAGTGACCGAGCCATGAAGTTTTAGGGCAAGACCTGAAATTTGAATGGAGATGTAGGTTGCTGACAATTAACAGCTGTGGAGTAACCACTTAATGCCCGTTCTACAAACAAGTAACACTAAGTAGCATGAATATTATACGTCAAAGTTGGTATATGCAGGTACTAGCTAAAGCTGTGACATGTGTTTCGCCAATGTTCCTGGTGCTGCGTGACGCAGCGACGCATGACTCGTCTTCTCGGTTTGTCCACCAGCGTCGTCTATGCGGTTTACGGTATTTGAACTCCAAAGAATAATCAATGAAACAATTTCTATAATTATTAAGTGCAGTATATGGTTGTCAGTGAACAGGACATTAATGTTTATGGTCAATTCCAAAATTTTAATCGGCGTTTTTGTCAGAATTATACAAAACTGTGGAATAACCACGTACCGGCCTTTGCAAAAACACGTAGTAATAATATAATAGGGAAAGACTTTATACCGTACTTCAGACAGCAGAACTATGCAAAAGCACAAACACGTGTTTCGACAATGTTTCAGCTGCTGCGTTACTCAGCAACGAGAGATTTTGTCCTCAGTGGGTCCCCCAGCATACTCTTCGCGGTTTTGGTATATGAACTCCAGAGAATAATAAGGTATATAGTTTCTGAAATTATGATCGGCAGGACATAGACTTAATTGATCGGGATTGGAATTTTTAGGTTTCAAAACTGAAATTTCAATGAACATTTCAGTCGAAGAACATCAAACACTGTGTAATAACCAGGAATGCCCATTCTGCAAATAACTAGTTATATCAGTAGTATGAATCTTCTATGGAAAAACTTTATGCAATACTTCCGACATAGGTATAAACAAAAAGCCCAGACACGTTTTTTGCCAAAGTTTCTGCTGCTGCGTGACGCAACAACGAGAGATTCGGTTCCTCATTGAGTCCCCCAGCATTATCTACGCGTTTTCTAGTATACCAACGAAATAATTTATAAACTTATTAAATGCAGGAAAGGGAGATAAGTGACCAAGAAGGAACATTTTAGGGTTAGAATCCAAATTTCGAGGAACATTTGGGTTGAAGAAAATTAAGCACTGTTAAATAACGACGAAGTACCCATTATACAAACAATTAGTATTACAAGTAGTATGAATCTTAGATGGCAAAGATTTTATACAGTACTTCTGACCTAGGTCCTAGCTTAAAGCCCATACACGTGTTTCGCCTAGGTTTCTGCAGCTGCGTCAAGCAGCTGCCAGGATTTATGCTACTCATTGTGCCCTTCTGCGCTCTCTATGCGGTTTTTGGTACATGAACTCCTGGGAATAATCAAGGAAATAACTTCTGAAATTTTATTTTTGTAGGACATATAGATATATAAATGTTATTAGTGAATGCCCGCAATTCCTTGTACAAATCTCCTGCTTATCAAAATCCATGCCGTAATAAATTTTCCAATTAGTCCTGAAATAGGCCACACAGCAACAGGCCAGGTTTAAATATACTGCGCAGTTACTCTTACATTGTTTTTCCACTGTGGAACCAAAGCCCACTTTTTATTGTTTTGTAACTTTTTGTGACCTGGAAAACAGGATATCTGACCTAAATGGGCTAAACCAATTTATGCCCTAGTATAAAATAGGGAGTTGCAATCTCAGTGAAGCCTGTTATTGGATGGTACGATATAAATCCGCCCAAAAACCTCAGCTGCTGCTCATTTTATTTTCAGATTTGGTTGCACGTATAACTGCTTTTATATCTTTTACAGCATGAGACCTTTGGCAATAACGACTTACGGTACCGTGTTAGCTAAAGTACGAAAAAGGCATGGCGTTTAACTTACGAAAAAAAGAGAACTTGTAATGGTTTTTCGGCACCGTCAGTCATTCATACCTCCTTTTTGGGTGAGGCGGTTGTACAGCCGCTTACGTTAGTTCTACCTCGGCGCGTCTTGGGAAATTGATTTCTCGTTTTCGGAATTTCTCAAAGTCATTCACATGCAAAAATAATTAAAAATGTACATTTTTGAGGGAAATCAAAAATTTGCTTCCGGATAATTTAAGGAAGCGAAATAAAACGGCATGCCGGAATGGTGCGCTGTAGCGATTTACAGACATGTTTTCACGCAAAATGTATTCCGCTTTTGGAAGTAACCTTCTATCTAGCAACTACCAATCATATTTTTGAAACGCTTTTGCTTATTTGTTATCAATTAGGTTAACTCATTCCTGATCGTACCAGACATCAAATTTTGGGGCTTTCGAATTATTTGTGAGGTTTTGTACAGGTGGATCCGAACTACATTGTGTTGTGATTATCTAATCGTAGTGTTTACTTTAAAACTAACCTTAAACTTATCCCTTTCACTCACTTATAACCCTACTGGTAATTCTTTTTCTCGTGCCCTTGTAGGTAAAAGAGCCTAGTTAAAGAATAAACGAATCCTTGTTTGATCCCGACACAACAATATGGCGGCTGACTACCCAATACGTGAGATCAAAGTATATAAAGTTAGCGTTAGTTTTTGAATCAACGGTTCATCTTGTCGGGCTCTACTCACAGGTCATAACTGTGCGAGTTGAGGAATCGGATCTATGCAGCCATTTTGTATCATGTTACTTAAGTCAACCTTATCTGGTACCAAGCAGTCGCCATATCCCAATCTCCCACCACTTAGGGGTAAGAATCTCTGACTAATAATCCTTCTTTTTGCACACCTCACGCTTGGCTAGCCACGAATGCATTCAAACCTATTAAGTTTCACTGTTACTTTGCTAGACCAAGAGCTCAGGTAACTAGATATATTTAAAACCATTAATTGTTTTCTTTTTTAGGTTCTAAATCACTTCCGTTTCATGTGTTTCATAGTTAAATGTCGGCTTATACGCTGTAGACCCCTTCGTTAACATTCGCTAAATTTCTAAATATTTTAAAATTACAAACGCAACCGATTCACTGGTCAGTTCAACGAGATTTAACCAGTGTTCTTGTTAGTCTTTCGACAGAACTCACCACGAAACCAGTAGAAATATTTCACAGAGCGTTTTAAATTTATGACTAGTACCAAAAGACAATGCCAAATGAACGATGCCGTCCATCGCATTGTATTTTGAGAACTTAGTTTGATTATGGGATTTTTGAGCTTATCCTGGAGTACGTGTTTGTTGTTTGGGTGTCATAATGAAGACGACTGTATCAGATGCTAAACAGGTTTACCAACTGTAGACCGCTAGTAATAAACACCATCCGAGGGGATTGAATAATCTCTTGTTAGCTATCAAATGTGTCGTAGGCATGTTCACTGCTTCCAAAAGAACATAGATTAATCCTACAAAGAGTAACGAGGAGTCATTATGCAAAATAAACTGAGAAAGTTTACTGGATGAAAACACTCGTAACAGAGTATGGATTGAAAGCGTTTCGTCTACTTCATATTTATGCTCAAAAGACAATGTGCCTATGCCTAGATCAAGTAAGTGTGAATTCTTTCCTAAATAGGAAACAGTGCGCCCTATTTATGCACTGATGCATAATGCTCGTCCACAATTCTTTTATAGCCAAAGAAACATTTAATGCCAGTAACAAGCCGATGATTGTCAATTTTTTCTAAGATCACGAAACACCCATGGCAAACGGCAGATGTTATTTGCAAATCAGAACCTTGGTAACCTATTTTCTTACCTGCTAGTGACACAAAAATCACGCGGCTAAACAATGCGCCCTGATGAGAAGATTACATATGGGAAAGGAGATGCCCCTTTTTAGCCTTAAATGCTACCCCCGGGTGAGGTCATATCCAAGATGTTATTAGAAGATGAGTCTTCCATCGTCCTTGATCGGAGACTTGTTCATATGACACGCAGTAGGTACCATGCACCCGTAATGTAGGCGTCCCTCGCGGCAAATTCTAGAAAGGAGTACCCAGTCCCGTGTCCCAACCCAACCCAACCTATAACAGTACCACTTACCCCAACCCTAGCCCTTAGCCTAGACTCAACACTCTCCTAACCCCAACTTTACCTTGAGTCCGAACCCGAGCTTTACCACAACTCTTATCTTTCTAGCCTATAAAGGAAGGCCACCTGAAGTACGGTGGTACCTATTCCTATGTCCTACGCCTTTCAGTAAGATTTGATGAAGCTTGTTCTATTGATGTTGAGTGTAAAAATATGGTGAACAGCAAAGAGTCACTAATTATTGAAAAGAGGTAAACGCCATCACTGCGACAAGAACTTTATTCGCCTGAAATTTTGGATTCCAAGTTGAACTCATCTTCAGAGACAGTAACAGATAGGGGAGCCATATCTGACACTGTCTGTGAAGATGGGTTCGAGTTGCAACCGAAATGTCAGGCCAATAATGTTCTTGTCACAGCTTTAGCGTCTACCGCTTCTCATTTACATCCTGGGGCTCGCATTTTCGCATGTATAACTGATTATTTCCATGAAAATACCTAATGCAAGTCATGTGGCTTTACTTATCCGTGCCTATAGCGTTATTCGTGCTTCCATACACGGGCCAATTCAGCTTGTAAGCTCATTCACTCGCTAGTGAGCGCTCTGCACGCCCGTCTCCCGCAGTGGTACCACCGATGCACCCAGAGTCAGCTTTTTACGCCGTTTACCAACTATTTCAGTGGGCCATCTCAGCACCGTCACCGTCCAGGACCTGACCTGAACAAGGCCACGCCCCTGAATTATCTATCCTTCTGGCTGTTACATCGCATAACAGAGCACTCTGGCTGGGAGAGTCAAAAGGGTGCATTCAGCTGATTGCATTTCCTCCCGAATTTAAAGTCGACCGCAGCAACATAAATAAAATAATTTCAGGTGAATTACTTTCGATGGAGTGTCAAAATGAGTTGCTACCATTCTCTCAACCCTTGGGTTAGGAGTTGTGCACAGACCAGATCTAACTAACCACATTTTAGTTATGAAGACAAAGCCAAATGAAAAACCCAGTAATGTCTGAATCTGTTTTGCGGTCCAGTTACACTGGTTGACTATGAAAAGATGTCGAAGGGACAGAAAACTATTCGCGATGCGGATGATCCAACGCAAGTCAGTAGAGAGGATGAAATGCGGCCCCCGTGACTTCCCTGCTCACTGAGCGTTTCGTGGAGTAATCTTTAAAAGCATATAGTACCTCCACTGCCCTCAGTCTAGTTACAACCACAATGAATTCCCTTCCTTCTATATCGAACGCAAAGATTCGCATTGAAAAGTGTGCATGCAACCGAGGAAGCACGGGAATATCTACTGCTTTTGGTGATGGTACATACCAGCCAAGTTGCTGAATAATCAACACGGTCGGTCTACAATGTTGTTATTGGGAATGCAACCAGCATGAATCATATGAACTGTGTTCTACCAACTTCGATAATTGTGAGTTTAAAATGATTTTAGGCGTTTACTGGTGAGCGACTGCATCCTCTTATTACCGAAATTGCTGTGTGTCGGTTATTCAATCTGTTATTTTATGTGATCGTGCATTCTAGAGTGTAGTTGAAGCTGAGTAATGTTCATGTCTCAGCTATCTAGTCTCCCTCTTCTCTGTTCTTTCAACTTCAGCCTCGCAATCGCAAACTCTTGTCACCCGACCAATCTGCGTAGAGACAGGTGATAATTTGGAATTCTCTTGAATAGTACCTGTACAAATGGGTGTCTGAGGCACTGTTAAAGGTCTTTCTGCTTCCTTTTGCTGACCACATGTCAGTCATGTCTCAAGAGATTCACACGCAAGTGGAGGCAGGGAGGTGAAGAGTCCTTCGAAAGCAGCCCTTTTATGGTTCCCACGGAAAGATGGAGAGCTTAGTTATAAGGGCTTCCAGTGGGCAATGAATTCCTACTTGAATGCACAGGAAGCTCTTCCTGTGAGTATGGATTGGAAATGGAAATTGGTCGCAGATGCATTATTAATCTCCCTCTCTCCCTATCTGCTCCTTTTGGGCCTGTAGAAGACCAGAAGAATATTTTGCCTCCCTCAACCTGCCATTCCTAGTCTTCAAGACTTGCAAATTTTCGTTCTACTTGGACATCACTACGAACCTGATATTACCCTGTCCCTTAAATAGGCCTTGCAAACTGACGCAGACGCTTTGACTTGCACGCAGCCTACGCAGTTGGACAAAACACAAATAAACACGCAGCCAGTTTCTCCGGCCTAGGCGGGGGGAGGAGGGTTCGGATCATGGTATCAGCCACACAGGGGATGCAATTCACACAGACCTCTGACCCCGATTAAATCCAAAGGACAGTGCCGTAATTGCGCGCGCCTCCGCCAGCGTTAATCGCAGACACGACGGCATCGGCGCAGGAAATGGTGCATGGGGCGCAGGGCGTCAGGCTGGCGCGTCGCCGACGGGCTGTGGTGTGCGCAAGCAAATCACTTTGAGTCTAGTGTCTGGCAGCCGCGTGCACCAGAGTAACGCACACCTCAAGACATATTCCAAAGAAGCAGCTGACTGCGATTCTGCCACAGGACGCCTTCATAAGGGCCGAAAAATTGAGTTAGGAACGTTATCGCCTGACAAGTAACACCAGTAAAGATGCATTATACTGCAACGGTCCTGTCGAACCTAGTTATCAACATCATCATCAACTTCGTCATCATCGTCATCATCATCATCAGGCAGGCAGGCACTAATTATGATTTATCTAGAACAGAACTGCAGTAGAATTTATCTATTTAAGTGTTTTCTATTTGGGCAAGCTATTTTAGTGGGCTTGTAATATTGATTATCGTGTAGCATAACCCTAAAATATTTCAGTTACATCATAATGCCAGCTTTTGGCCACTTTGATACTCTTTAAAAATGGCTACTAATGTAATATGCATTTTTCCTAATCGATTTTCGTTGAATTTAGATATAATTTATAGAAAACAATAAAATATTCGTTACTCTACCAGTTTGTTAGTAAATTACGTCTTCCTCTACGCTTATACTTGACGAAAGCATAATTTGCTGTTTAAAAATTTTATAATTATGAAATGTATATGGCCATGAAATTTTCGTTTTTAATACATCTAATCCATCAATTTATTAATGTTGTCTATAAAGCATACAACCTAATCAGCATCCATTGCCAAATGTTCTTGTTACTATTTGGCCACCTCTGTATGATGCAGAGAAATGTGTGACTTTCCTCAAATGGAATGCATTCAACGTGTAGAATGGAAACGTTGAATGCAAGTGTAATGGGTAGAAGCATTCAAAATATTTTAATAATTTACAATGATCAAGTCCGAAAGGCACGCTTTCTTCGAGGATAAAATTTAATGAAGCTGGAATTCGCTGCCAACAGCGAACAGGAAGGAGCCTTTTTTTACATTTTTCTATAAACTATAGTCGAATTTATGAGAGCATAAGAAAAACAATAAGAAAAGTTTTTGCTGATTAAATAGCCATTTTTTACAGTGTCGATGTTTTACAGACGGTCTCATGGCATGCGTTCGTGAGTGAAATACCTTGAGATAATAAATAATTCAAACCCACTCAAGTATTTTGTTCGAATCGAAAATATCTTTCGGAATTTATGTTAAACTTTCAGGAGATGGGAAATCAACTGTAAAATGAAACTCAGAACGCACGTAAACCGTCGCACGGGTAGTTTAAAACAGCGAACCCGAGTTTGACGTAACACAAAATATTGGAATGTTGAACTCAAGCATCAACCACATCCATTTACAATAAGCAGATTTTTCAGACCTTATTTTGGAACATGAATGATCGGAAAAGCCTATCAGATGGAAAACGTTAAGTGGATGTTCATTTTCAAATTAATACCTCATGGTCACAGCACTTCGCAGTTCATTACCCTGACAGAACATCAATAAGTAAATAAACGGCCGTTATTCAGTGTAGGGTGGGGCAACTAGGTGAAAATACATGTAAAAAGACTTCCAGTAGATTCCCTATATCACGAAATATCAGCGGAAATTCTTACATATGTTTTCGATTAAAAAAAAAACACTTCAGTTGGGTTGACGTTTTGAGTATTATGCAGCTTAATCCAAAATATTTCAGTTACAATCAATTGCCGGTTTTTGAAAGAGCTTCTTTGTGATAGCTCGCGAAAACTGTACTTTGTACAAATGGTTACTTAAGAGTATGCAATTTTCTCATTGATTTTTGATATTCTTTTTCTAATTCAAATCTGTCGTACAGAAAACACGCATAAAAATATTATTTTTGCTCTCGTTTGATAGCACATTACGCCATCTTCGAATTTTATACTTAAGAAAGGGTATCTTTCGGTTTAAAAAAAGATTCTAAATATGAGATTTTTAAGACCTTAAAAGGTTTATCCTAAAAACATCCGAATCCTCAATTTATAAATGTGGCCTACAAGGTATTTTAACATGATCCAAATCTTGTCTACAATGTAATTAGAACTGTGTAACCTCTTATTCATACGTAGATAAATTTTGAATTTTCCTTACACTGGATGTATACAGCATGTAGTTTGGAAACCGTGGATTCAAGTATAAAACCGGTAGGGTGCAGAATTATTCAGTACTTTAAAAACTTTTTAAAAACCACAAAAATATCATTTTTTAAGTATAAAATGTAAAGAGCACGTAAGTTTCTTTTAAACTAGTGAAAGAAATAATATTTTTCTGTGTGTTTTCTGTATTTAAATTAATAAGAGCATTGAAAATCAATGAGAAAATTGTATATTTTTATGTAATCATGTTAACAGAGAAAAACGTTTTTGCTGGCAGTCACAATAAGCTTTTTCAAACGTCAGCATCCTACCGTGACTGAAATATCGGGGGATTAGGCTGCACGATAGTCAAAATTACAACCCTACTTTGAAACCATATTTAAGAATTTTGGTTGACATTTCATGAGCTAGGGAATCTTCAGTATGTGTACGAAAATTTGGCTGTTGACAACGCCAATGTCCGCATGTGTCCCACAGTAAGTGCTCGCCAGGGGACTGTGAGTGACGCTCATATTAATTTATAGTAATAGGAGCCTCGTGTAGCATCAACTGCACTTCATAGTCCCTGCGTCATCTGAGCCAAAGGGATTGGAGATGGGATCGAGCATAGTCGTTAGCAAAGCTAAACTGCTCGTTTACTCTTACCACAGACGCCCGTTCCGAGCACGATGGACCAGGTTTTCACGCATAGAGCAAAGGATGGCGATTCATATCACGTTTGAGTGGAAGTTCCATAGACGCCAAATTAATAACGAACCATTGTGATCGGACTTGACAGGAGGACTAAGCTATCTTCTCACGCTAGTAGTAGAGAAAATGTGATTCCCAGGTGGAATGTCAGAAGAAGAAGGAGCGTTAACCCGGAAAGTTTATTGGTTTTCTGACGTTTTGAGTAAGTGTTTCGTCTACCCATCTTGAGAGACTGGTGAATAATGCTTGCACCTCCTAGGATATGCCACTGTTCGCATCGCTCCTGGCCTATCAATCCTGGCTCTTCAGTTAGCAGCCTTTTAAGCATCAGATTTTATGGCTCCGTGATTTTCTGGATGCCTATTAGATTATCTAAAGCGAAGAGAATGTGCTGAGGGTCCTAGGTTTTCGAACTCAATATCCCTTTCCTTTCCTGTCTTAGGCGCCTGTCTACACGAAAATGCGTATTCTGTTCCGAGCTCAAGGAATATTCTTGGTCATAGCTAACAAAGGTTGCGTCCACTGCAAAAGGAGTATAATTTTGAGCACAAGCAGAACCATATCCGGACCGAAAACAACGAAAAAAACGGTTTCGCCGCTCTCTTTAGTACTTTTTGATTACTGTGTTTTGGTGCGCGACATCCTAAGAGTACCTCAAGTTAAAAAGGAACTGCCAGTTTTCGCTTTTTAGTAGAGTCTGTTGCTGTCATTTATAGAGAGAGAGATTAGAAGGATGGAGGAAACCGAGAAACGTCTCTCGTAATAAAAGCAGTGCATGATTTCTCCCGAGAAGATTATTTCGGCTGACAAAGCAATATAAACTACAGGATGATCATACTTGCGCCTCAAGTAGTTATTTGAAAAATTTTATTCATACTTATCTCGCCAGTTTACTGTAGCTTCAAAAGACTTGAGAGATACAATAGAAAGCATCATCTGCTTTTCAGATGATGTAAAGACGTCAAGTGGGCTCTTGGGACCTTCAATCATATGATCCTTTGTGTACGAAAGTAGATCGAGTGCTTAATGATCGCGTCTTTTTGCCAACTGAAAAAACGGCCTTTAGTACATCATGGATTGCTGAATGTTCAATTGCCTAAAAGGAAATATTTCAAGTAAGTTACACCGTTCACAACAACTCGGTTTCTTGACAGTTGCCAAGAGAGAATATCGTTTGTTGGGCCAAATGGGTTGACTACTTATATCTAATTACTATTTGAATAGCTGAACTATTAATATGCACTGACTTAGACTAAACGTTTTTTGACGCTGACCGCATCGATTTTTTTTTGAAGATCTCCCCTCAGCTGGCTCTTCTATTAGTTTTGATGGTTCAGGTAGGAGGACATGGACAGTATCTACCCCGACTCGTTCGAATTTAGGGCTTTTATCCCTACACGAGCTTTTCCTATATAATTGCCCAGTAAGAGTTGGTTGGAGGGCAAATTACCTGAACTCAAACAGGAATTCCTCGATGTACGACTATCCCAAGGACGAGCAACAAGTTATGGTTAAAGATAAAGTCATGTCTAAATCTTAGTGTGTTTAGTGGCTTTTAGTCCTGTCTCTTTTAATGGACCCCTCGACCAGTTCAACTCTCTAGGATGGAAGTTTAATTGTTCCGACTGGGTAAATAAATGCACGTGTAAAAATGTTCTTAATTTGTTATAGTCTTGGCTGGGGTCCCTGTGCCCAGGTGTTCTTAACCGAAAGCAAGCAGGAGCTCCCGTTAGGTCTTTCGATGGCAGGATAGATTTGGAAAACCAGACTGCTTCAATCAAACAGCGAGTCATTCTCGCAACTGGTGAATACTCTGGAGCTCGGAAGACCCGTTCTTTCGTAAGATGTTCAGTGGGCCGCAATCGGCTTCCAGCATTGAATAAATCGATCGATGCAAAGCACCATTTCGGGTTAACAAAGGGAGTCTGTCATTTTACTCGGCGTGATAACAGCGACTGAAAGCTATTTCAAATTGTAACCTCCACCGGATAACGCAAAATCAATGGCTGTCTCTCAGCTCAGTTGGCTTTTTGTTGCATCTCTCTTTCTTGTGTTCTTCCGGTCACAGTAATAATTGCCCTATTAATTGTCTGCCTTTGGGAACTTTATTTTTGGTTAATGGTTTTAAGGATTATCGTGTTTAGAAAGTGTCGATAAACGCATAGAGGAGAATATAAATTGGTGTGCAATCACCTGAAAAAAACTGAAAATTATGAAGTTGTAACCGGTATTGTAATGGCGATCTGAAACGCACTGTAATCCAATACCAGAAATATCTATAAAGCACTTTGAAGAAAGGAATATTCTCTTAACATACGGTAAATCGTATGCGTACGAATTTAC
Source organism: Schistocephalus solidus (assembly GCA_017591395.1). NCBI lineage: Eukaryota > Metazoa > Platyhelminthes > Cestoda > Diphyllobothriidea > Diphyllobothriidae > Schistocephalus > Schistocephalus solidus. The sequence goes on from WEDG01004347.1 coordinate 155,829, forward strand.
CTGACAATTTTATGTACATTAATTGGGCACAGGTACAGCGATTTTTCACGTTTCAGAAGTTTTACCTTTTTAAAAAACGTTAATATTACCAATTTAAGTAATATCCCTTTCTAGATCACCTTTCAGTTTAAAATTTGCTCAAAGTTTATTCATTTTTATTTCAAAACGTTGGTATATTCTTGATGCCATTTTGCGAGGGATATGCAATATTTTGTTAATTTCGGCCCTTTGCATTAGATACGTCGCACACTGTAGGTTTACGGACGCTACTACAGCTTATCCCTTAGGCTCGTGTTCATGGAGTATACACGTATTATATGTCATGCAGTATTTCCACAAGTAGTTTGGCTTGGCCCAAATTGAAAATTTTTATGTTTTAAATGCAAAAATTGCAATAAATCAGGTGCCCTACTAATTTTCAGACTTTGGGAACTTTCTTGTTGGCAATCCATTGCACCGTGACAGTTAAATGCCAACTGCAAGGAGAACAGTGCAAAATGAAGTATGCTCGATGTGGCGACTGATGGACGCTACTGTCACTTAATGACTTTTATTTACAAAACAGACGTGACATGGAAGAGATTCAAGTAAGTTATATTGTTAAGGCTGGAATTTGCACACTTGAGAAGGACCATTTTAACCATCAAAATCTGTGCGGAATTTGCAACAAATGCGCAAATAAAATACGTGAACCAGTTTCGAGAATCCTCATTGCCAGTTTAGCTTGCTTCGGTGGATAAACATTTTATGTACTGGCATGGCCTGCGATTCTAAGAGTATTTGTATAGGGTTTCACTTTAAGGGCTATTTTCTTCTAGTCAAAGTAAGAACCTGCGTTTGGTTGTCAGCCAGGTGGGCGAACTAGTCATATAAATGACGTAAGGTAATTAATAATCTTGGCGATCGTTGGTAAAATTAGACCTGTGACAGATGATTCGATTGTCGTTACCAACGATATCAATTGTGTGCTCCATGGCATAGCGTGGGGCGGGGGTTCAATGGATGCGAACTTGCGCGTGAGTTAGTTTTTAGTAATCGTAACCTTGCGCATTATCTTGCGGCCTCTCTCCGCCTTCACCCACCTGAGATCCGTATCAGCACAGAGTCACGATGACCACAGACCGGATAAGGCGCGGCGTGAGTTTGCTTCTAGGCCTACTGACATCCCCCAGGTCTGCCACCTCTGATGTCTTGCGCATCCACTTTTCCGTCTGCCACACCTTAAGCTGTCTCAGTTTTGACCCCTTGTGGGGGCGAAGGTCTCGGATTGTTGCTGGTCACACATAAACACGACAGTTCGACCGTCGTAGTCGGACGATGTCCACCGTATGCTCCATGGGAAATTGGAGCAGGGACGGTGACATGCGCGTGATTTAGTTTAAAGTGATAGTAGACTTGCGCTGCATCTACCGCACTCTCTCCTCCTCCCCCACATGAGCCCGGTGTCAAGACAGAGTCAAGAAGACCGGAGGCGGAAGAGGACGCAGGTGGTTGGCGCGGCTGGGTCCCCTAAGCCCTAGCCGCCCCTAGGCGTGCCACCACACCTCCATGTTCGGCATTTGTTATGGGAGCGCAACCCGAATAACGCCTGCCGTGCCCTAATGTGGCCCCCGTGTTGGTCCAATGCATCTACCACGTGGCCCGTTTAGGGGGCAAACACATAAACATCTACTTATAAGACTAAACGACTCAATATATGAATGTCCCTTTAAGAATGGCAATGCGTACTGACCTATGCTCAATGCCAAGTATGGATTATTTGTCAGCATACCGAAATTTATATAAACACATCTGTGGTAAAAATGATAAAGCCATACCTCAGTCAGCAAACTGTGCAGTGATGACATACATTTCATGCTAAAACTGAGCCCTGTCTATCTACTTTCATGGCCTATATTGGTAGGGGCATATTGTTGAACACAGTCAGTTGTTCCACTGGCAGAGACGGTAGAAACAGCATTATGCATTTCAGGCTAGTCTGACTTTGTTAGGCCCCAAAACCCCACCTCTAAGCCATGAAACACCAAGTGTGAATGTGAGTTTTTGGAGCACAGTTTCAAATATGCAACCATCTGAGCTCGGGCCTTCTTGTGGTGCGATAATCGACAACGCAGTATTTCACAAATCAATTGACAGGGAAAAAAGCCTTTACGGGGACGAGAAAGCGTACGCACAAGACAGCAGGTGGTGGTAGTAGCCGGATGTACCAACATAATGCTATCTGTTTTCAGTTGAGAGTAGTCCGACCACGGCTAATCGACCATGGCTGAAATATCGATCGCATCATGATATCCGCGAGTCGAGGAGAGAGTCGCAGGCGCACGAGTAGTCACAGATTGGAGTGCTGGGCTGACCAATGCTGGCATGGGTAAATGGTCACCCTGATGACCGCGTGACCGGACCTCAACAGCCTCGAGTTCCGTCCTCTGATTTCTCGGGATATTAAAGGTCCTATGCGAATTGTGTAAATTGATTCTTTCTAATAACTGAACGGAATGCAGTCATTCTTATTTCTTTTGCAGTTCCTGTTCCAGTTCCGAAGATGCAAGCATAAGTCGAGTATAGGCTAAATGCAAGAAAGTGCTAGGATCAAGGTTGGGGTTATTTTTAGGGTTTGGGTGGTTAGAAATATGATTAGTGTCGGAATTATGGTTGAAGTTAGGACATGGGAATAAGGGTCTCCTGGAATTTAGCACAAGCCCGCTTGTGGTGCCCTAGGGTGCTCATAAAGGTGCCTAACGAGTAGATGCCATGGGCGCCTCATACTTTGGTTGCTGTGGCGATGGATGCCCACAAAAACCGATGTTAAATTTTAGGTTTATTTTTTATAATTTTATATAGTGCAGTTTCCGCTTATGTGTCATTTAGAAACGAAACGCGCAGAAGTTTAGCAATTTTTTAAAGAATCATAGTATATATTCGACCACTTTGTTGTGCACGTGTAATCTTACAGCGGGAGCTACAATTAATCAAATATAGCGAAAACACTAAAATATGAATATAAAACTAAGTTATTTCATGTTCAATGACAATATTTGCACGGCGTTTTAGGAAAGACAAAAACCGGTCAAACATCACAATTTTTGCCCTTACTTAAGCTTGGAAAAAGGTAAAGTACGCAGATATTTGTCAACGCCATATCTACTTAAAGCGCCTTTTTAAGAGGTAAATTGTTATACAAAGCTTTTTAAAGTTGATAGACGGTATATTAATTGACGAATTGTATATGGATGTCCATCTGTTCCGGCATATTTGGATTAGTCTTTTGATATGACAAAAACGGCTATCTACATTACAAAGAATATCCAAAATTTCCCTATTTTGGTAAATGGTTTTAAGAAATATCGTGTTTTGAAAGTGTCGATAAACGCATAGAAGAGAGTCTAAATTGATGTGCAATTACCTGGAAAAAAACGGCAAATTTTGAAGTAGTCACTGGAATTGTAATGGTGATCGGAAACGCACTGTAATAAAATACCAGAAATATCTTTACAGCACTTTGAAGAAAGGAATATTCTCCTAACATACGCCAATTTGTATGCATATGAATTTACCTAACAATTTTATCTGCATTTATTTGACACAGGTACTGCGATTTTTGACGTTTCCAGAAATTTTTGCTTTTCAAAAAATGTTAATCTTTCTAATTGAAGCAATATTGCTTTGTAGATCTCCTTTTAGTTTGAAATTTGCCCGAAGTTTATTCATTTTTTTTTCAAAACTTTGGTATATTCATTGATGCCGGGTTGCGAGGGATTAGAAATCTTTTGTAAATTTCGGTCCTTTGCATTAGATAGGTCGAACACTGTAGGTTTACAGACGCTACTACTGCTTATAACTTATCCTTGTGTTCATGGTGTGTACACGTATTATGTATCATGCAGTATGTTCACAAGTCCTTTGACTTGACCCAAATAGAAAATATTTATGTTTTAAACGCAAGAAGTGTAATAAATTAGGTGCTCAGGTAAAATTCTTTCAAATAATAACCTGAGGATGTCTAGGGTGCAGAATATTTTCTGTAGTTATTCATAAATAGCGTGTTTTTCATCGTTTTTGAATCACAGGCTTTTAACTGATCAGTTTAAATTTTTTGGCGTTTCCAAAGACTAAATTGAACCTATTATTCGAAAACGACATTCTGCGCCACGCATGCCAATTTTATAAGCGTTTTATGCAAAATTTATCAGGTCGACAATATTTACTTTTGAAAAAGCATATTTCCTTTTTCAACACCGCTTCAGAGCATTTGTATATGAAGTAAAGTGGCTTAGTAATGTCTATGTTTATGCTTATGTCTATGCTTATGCCTTTGATGTGTCCCTCAAGTTTGTGGCAGTCACACAAGGATATGTATGGCAGTCCAGGCGTGTCACGTGCTATTTACGTTTTGACTGTTTGATCAGAGGCATTAACGCTTTTAAGCTCCTACTACCGGTTTTTTGACAAGAAAACTAGAAGCTTACTGTGGCGAGCAAAGGTCATTCTTCTGTTAATTTCACTACGTTGGCATGTACTGCTCAGGGCAGTGTAAGGAAATTATTTTGAAATGTACGCGATGTCTAAACTCTTTCCGTTATACACCCAGAAGGAACTGAGGTGAACTAGTTAAAACGTATTTAGCAGAAGAGTGCTCAGGTCTGGACTTGAAGATTTGGAGGTGAATACGTATTCAGCTTCTGCGAATATAACATTAAACTTTCGAAAATGACACCTGAATAGGTCTAAGTATGCATTTTCAGCGTGCAGTTCGGAGTGGGAAAGAAGTATCCTCGTTCCACATTTAGATTTCTCATAAATGTGAAATTTATGGTTCAACTGCCGTAAGGTTTTGCAGTAAGAATGACTTGTATGGCCGCCTAAACAGGGCATGAGAAAAGGAACCACCTCTCCAGCTTAACCCTGACTACCAGCTGGGACTGGAAACACAAACAGGCACTCGAGTACGGCGCAGACAGTCCACACACTGGGTCTAGCAAATGGGATCATAAGCACTTCGTTGAACCGAAGTTTATCAGTGCCTCACCACCTGTCATTCTCTGTCGCTGCAGATCGGGTATTTATTCAAGCAGGAATAGGCGCACACCGATCTATTGGCTTCCCGAAGCAAACAAGCTCCGTATGGGTGGCAAAGGTCACGAACAGGCAACCAATTACCAGGCCGAAATCGGCCAAGTTATAATTGCAGAGAGGAGACACGACAGAGAATATGGGTAGATTGATACAGTCTGTTTCGGGCTTATTCTGCCTTCATTCAGCCAATCATAACCCTGACTACCAGCTGGGACTGGAAACACAAACATGCACTCGAGTACGGCGCAGACAGTCCACACACTGGGTCTAGCAGATGGGTCATAAGCACTTCATTGAACCGAAGTTCATCAGTGCCTTACCACCTGTCATTAAAAAATGTTGCCTTATGGTAAATTTCAGGACGAGTAAATATGCCTATGTCTTAACGCTATCACTTACCCTAACATAGAACTAGGCTGTTACCGTAATGTTAACCCTAGCCCAAACCTAAACATTACTGTTATCACGATAATAAACTTAACCCTTAGCATAATCATGATCCTAACCACAACTCTGACCTTAACCTCAAAACTTAAATCTAACCCTAAACATAACCATGACCCTCATCCTAATCATAAATATAATTTCCGCGGAATTTAGCTCAAATCTATATGTATTATTGACGGTTCCTTTTCCTGTGTCCCCCCTAGGCGGCCGTAAAAGGCATCCTTACCGGTTTCGTAGATAAAAAAATACTGAGCGTAATTATTTTAAGAATAAAAAACTGAAAATCGTGCACTAATGGAGGAATGCTGGCGGAGCAATATATGGGAATATGAACCCACTCGACTATTCCGGGGCCTCGCGCTAATTCCAAGGGAGTTTAGGGTTAGTGTTTACGTTTGCATTTGGGGTGGCGTAAGGTTTAGGCTTATTATTCGATTAAATGTATCCTTCCTAGTATTAAGGGAGGGGTTCCTGTTCCGTGTTTTACCGTATGCGGAAATGGCAATAGCCTTGAAATTTTGTGCGCTGAGAATGCTTATAATGTCTTACTAGCAGCTATTTTTCCATCTCAAATCTGAGAGTTGTTCCCACTCACAGCTGAATAAAACGTACTCCTAAATCACAGTCCGGACGCCAAGCGCAAAAACATTCAACAATGATTCTTGGCCACTGTTCGCAGTAGGTGCAATTAACTTTTAAATAAATTAAGCTTCACGAGGTCACACTGCGTGCCAAGAAAGCAGGATGCTGTTCCTCCCCGCTTGCTCTCTGTGATTAACTGGTTGGGTGGACCAAGTTAGTTTCCGTAACAGCTACGTGATTGTCCGATCTGGTGGGAGGGTAATGGGGGAGGCGAGGAGAGACGGAAGGGGACTTCCGTTTGCTGCTTGTTTTCATGTCCTGTAAAGGGTCCTTCAGGAGACGAGCGGAGGCCACCTTTGGGAGGGGGTTACTTGCAAATCGGAATCTCGAAATGATGCGATGCTGTGAATAATCCAAGTTACTGATACTTTTGATTTTATGTCTGTCTAGTTTTTGGACGCCATTCAGTTTGCCTGGGAGGGCAAACAAAGTAAAGGAGATTTGCACAGTTAAGCATCCTTGGTCAAAAGCCAAGAGGACAAATGAATCTTAAAAGCCACGTCTTGCTCGGATCTCACCTCAAATTACAGTGTTAAATTATTTACGACTTCTCGCCAAAGGTTTGACTTAGATTCACTGATGCCTTCAAATGATGTTTGGAATAATCTGTCTGTAACGCGATTATGTGAACAACAAACAGTTTTTCGGTTTTAAAAACGAAATCAGTTTCTGACTAAGAATATAACAACGACGGTGATTTATTTCCTCTTTAAATGGCTGTTATATTTTATACCAGAGTCAAATACAATGATCCCGAATCCCGTCTTCAACATAAGACAGCTGCTTTGTTCGGATTATATCACGTAACTGGACGAAGATGATGCCATTAGACGTTTTTTTGCATTAACGGTTGGTAGCTGGAGCCGGTTTGAAAATAGTTTCCCCTGACTTCAATCTGACGAGCCATCCACCAAACAATGACTTGCCAAGTTTACCCAGATGTACAACCTGTGTTGTTGTTGCTGTTGCGTCTGTTGGATTGAGGTTGACCTAATGTTTTGGCCGACATTTTTGGGACGAAAGATGTCGTAGAAAAATGTCACTTTTTATTAAATTTAAATATAAGGTGTGATTCGGAGCGAAGTTAGTGTACGACAGCAGCATTTTCATGGGAAGTAACACTAAACGTAAGCTCTCAAGTCATTCGACTTTTTTTCTTTGATCTAGGCATCGATCTGTTTACCCTGAACATGATCGTTATAGACTACGAAAACTTTGTTTGCCATAAATTAATTTGGGTATCAAAATAAAAGACATCTATACAAAAGAAAAAATAGAAATTAAACGCTAGCTAGCATTTACGGACAGAGAACACGAGGTAGATTTAAACGTCTATCTCACTGCATACACGGGTACATCAGATATAGTGAAGATTTTAACTAAGGATTCACAGCCAAGGTTTTGTGACCCTCCTTTTCAAATATAACTTCTTTCTCAACACGAATAAAGTGTCTGAGGAGGAAGGGGAGGAGGGGAGTTAGGAGGAGAAGTAGGAGGAGGGGGAGCCAGGAGCAGGAGGAGGAGGTCAAGTGTAACACAAACGTGTGTTTGGGCCATCATTAGAATACCTGGCCGGGTAAAATCATATTTGCCTACTGTGTGAAAGCCTTTTATTTTGGTGCCGGTAATGGTGAAAGGGTGCTCATCGACCAGGTAACAAGACATGCTCGTCGCAGCGGGTTTTGAGGCCATGCAGGCAGCGGCGTGGCGCGTAGGAGGAGGAGGAGGAGGAGGGGGGAGACGAGCAGAAGGAAGAGGATGGGGGGAGGAGCAGCAGGAGGAGCAGAAGGAAAGGGAGGTGGTGAAGTTGAATGGTAGACCTAGGCATGGGAATGCATACAAGGCAGAAAGAGGATTTACACCCTGGTTTTAACTTGAACCTTACGCAATCCTGAGCCTAATTTTCAAATATTACGAGATCATTCGGTGCAAAAATTATGTACAACTCTTTGCTCCAAACAATGTCACTTTTCAGGCCATATTGCTGAAAAAGATGTTGCGTCTTCTATGCCGCTAACCAATCTGAACTTACCGCAAAATGAAAGTTTTGGGCTCCAGTCTGGTACACCCGTTTCGGGTCGCAAGTTTTTCGCGTAACTATCGGGAGAATCTGCATGTTGGTTCCTTAGCGAGCATTCTTTCATAGCGTGATATTTTCGCAAGTCTTAATTACAGCACTGTACTAAAATAGAACAAAAAAATAAGCAGTAGGATATTGCTGGCAAAGACAAGGCAGACTGGAATGACCAATTCTGCTTCATTAACCATTGTGTACTCAATGGTGAGCGCGCTGGACTTCTGATCAATGGGCCGTGGGTTCGATCCTCGGCTGGTGCACCACCTGGGGTTAGGCATGGCTGACTAATGACGGCTCGTAGGCCAGAAATGGCCATTTCAGTTCCCCTTTTCTTTGTCAGTATTAGCATTCTACCCATATCATTAGCCATTATGCGGTTGCTGGTGGGGCTTTAGAGTGAGCCCCAAGGCAGAGCGGAACGAACGAGTTCCGTTAACGATTGGGTAGCGTTCATCAGCGAATGCAAGCACACAAATTATCTTCTCGCATAAAATGAGCAAATAATGCATTAAAGCTAACCGCCTAAACAGTTCAGTATAAAACGGATATCAGTTCGCCTATCGTACACTTAGCTGTCGTGAAATTTTGGCGTGCAGTGTATTTAGTCTCATCGTCTTATTTTAGCCCTAACCCTAACACAAACCTCAACCCTAAAATTTCCTGGAATTTAGTTCAAGGCTACTTTTAATGCGGGGTACTTATAATCGTGTCCTACTAAGTGTTCAACTAGAAAAAAATGCCTGCTTTCTTTCCTGGAAGTGCTTCTAACAGGCAGATCTGCATATTTAATTAGAAGAAGGTTATTCCAAACAAACGGAGGCAGAACAGCGTTATATTGTCCAGTGACACTAGCCCAAACCGCACATGGTGTTGAAGGAGTAAACCCCCACCCAAAGAGGAAGCGCGAGGCCTTAAAATGTTAGCTTTATCCCAATTTTCTTATCGTGTGACCCGGAATAACAGCCGCATACCTCTTTCTAGCCAGAATTTTCTTCGTTTGGTCTTAATATGTTTTCCTACCTTGACCTGCTCCCAAAAACATAAATGCTCCATAGCTGAACACCTTTACTTTATCTAGACTCATAACCTTCATAATCCCATATGCAAGCAGATCAACTGCCCTATTTAGCTTCTGACCTCGTTATCGAATACCACAAACCAAGAGGATTGAATCCATATCCAGTCTATATGCCAATATTTATGTAAATTTTGCCATGAGTAAAGCTGCTTCAATCGGTTCTGTGACTCATTAGAAAACTTTAAAAAACTGGCAAAGATGTAGTGAAAAGCATAGCTTAGTAGTAAGATTATAGCCTTTTGTGTCATTTGGTTCGGCATAGGTTGATGTACGACCACGAAGCGCTCAGAAATTCAAACTGTTGTGAGGCTCCATGGCAGGCAGAATTCATCATTCTTGAAAACTACTCTGTTTGTCCATCTTTTCTGAGTCCGAGGGCTAGGAATATAAAAACGAAAAATCGGAGTTGCTGTTTGAGTAAATTTTGCCCGGCAATCGCTCTCCTCTCTTCCGCTACCACCGATGTTCAGACGGGTGTTCGTCCCAGCTGAAATGACGGCGTAATGCAGGCTTTCGACCCGCACTGCTAATGAACTTGCTTGGTAGGTTGACCTACACCCGCCAATTCTTACCGATGCTAACCTGGGAGCCAAATGCGTCGTTCATGTGCGTCCAGTCAATCAGGCGATGACGGCATCGGCGGCGGAGGAGCGGACGTCGTCCGTAGTCCCGTTTTGGCCTCATTTTCGCGACCTCATTAGTCGGGTAAAATGCTGGTTTTGTGTCGTCTGGCGGCGGTATTGCTCTCGAGGCACGCGCGCATATGCACGCACGCACAAACGTGCTAGGAATCCGGTGGTGTGTGTGCGTGCGTGAGTCAGGGGTTTAGTCTGTCTGCTGGTTTTGCACTGCCGACGGCAGCCGCTCTGACGTGTGTATTCACTAGCAGTGTACTTGACGGACTCAGTCTGGGCAGTCCTGCTCGGTGGGTGGGAGACCAGTCTGCGAACGGGGTCAAATCGGCAGTGCGGCTACGTCGGCAACGGCGGCGGAGACACGACCGACGCATGACACACACGTACACACACAAGACCGTTCGACCGTCGTAGTCCGACGATGTACAACGTATGCTCCACAGAAGAGCGATGCAGAGACGGAGACTTGCGCGCGGATTAATTTAAGGTGATAGTAGCCTTGCGCTGCAGCTACCGCACTCTCTCCTCATCTCCCAACTATGCCCGGTGTCATGGCAGAGTCGAGAAGACCGGAGATGGGAGAGGGCGCAGGTTGCTGACGCGACCGGAGCCGACCCTTGGGCGTAGCACCACACCTGGCTCAGATCCATAAAGGCCACAATAAGGAGGAGCCATTGCAGCCTGTCTCTCAGGCCGCCAGTCAGCCACTACACAAAAAACACACATTGGGCTGAGCACGTGGTTCGACTGTTCCCGCCAGTTGGCATCATTCCAAGCCACGGCTTTTAGCGCACCGTGATAGTTTCAAACACGTAGGATTGTTTATAGTGAGGAAAATGCACTGAGCCGTTGAACCCACCATCACAGTGAGACCACCGTCCGAGGCGTCAAGTTGTCTGATGCGGAAGTGGATGCAACTGCTGGTGACCTCGTCTACGTGCATTACGTACACAAACTTACCCCCCAAACACAGCACCAGGATTTCATAAAACAGGGGGTTGAGCGGCTTGCATCTCACATGTGTGAGATAGCCAGAGGTCACGTTAAGAAGGAGCCATCGCAACCTGACTATAAGAACACCAGTCAGCCACACCACACAACACACATTGGACTGACTGCGAGGTCTGAGAAGAATTTTCAGTTGCCAACCTTCCACCCACGGCGCTTATCGCTAACGCACTCTCTCCTCCTCCCCCACCTGAACGTTGTGTGATGACGGAGTCAAGAAGACCGGAGGCGGGAGAGGGCGCAGGTAGCTGGTGCGGCCGGAGCCGCCCCTGGGCGTACCACCACACCTGGCTCGGATCCCACAGAGTGGGAGTGCCATAAAAGGCCACATTAAGAAGGAGCCATTGCAGCCTGTCATTCAGTCCGCTAGTCAGCCACTACACCAAAAGACACATTGGGCTGACCACGCGGTCCGAGTTTTCTCGTCAGTTAGCAACTTTCGAAGCCGTGGCTGTTAGTTCACCGTGATAGACAAGCCAGGCAGTTGTCCAACGTGGGAGTGGGCGCATTGGCTGATGGGTCTGCGTACCCGTTTTCACGTGCCACAGCACGACCCGGCCCCCATAACTCACACACCAGTATTCACTAAATTATGGGTTATAGAGGAGCCATCGCCGTCGGACTCCCAGTCCACTGGTCAGCCACTCGACACACAGCACATACACTGGACCGGCGGCGTGAATTTGTGTAAGCATCATATTGGCAGCCTGCAAAGCCACGATTTCTGGGAAACCGTGATATTCTCAGGTACGTGATGATGGTGAGAGTGTTGTTTTTTATTGGTGCTGGTAGTGTGCGCTGAAATGGCTTAGCCTCCGGTGGTTTACCGCAGGTTTTTGTGAGGCAGAGTTTTCCTAATAGGCTCATGCGGTGTGTAAATGTGCGGGAACAGTGAGGGCAGTGAAGGCGGGGGCGTCGACTGTATGTTGGAGCTCCAGGCACTGGTTCACCAGCCTCTGTGCGATGGATTCGCAGGTGACCGACCAGGCTGATGCGTGAGTTGAAGTTGCGGTCGCAGTGTGGGCCGGAGAAAACGGTAGAGGCTGGGGGGATGTCATTCACGGAAGTGGGGGTGGCAGTGGCGGTAAGAATGGCAGGAGTGGAGGGTGTGCATGGTGTATCGGTGTTGTCGGCATTGCGGTGAATTCCGCTGTCATGGATGCGCATGTGACCGAATAGGCCCATGCGATGAGTGAATACGCGAGGACAGTGAGGGCAGTGGAGTTGGCGATCTCTGCTGTGTGTTGGTGCTCCAGGTACTGGTTCACTAGTTTCTGTACGATGGATTCGCAAGGGATTGATAAGGCCGATGCGTCAAGTGAATGTGCGGTCGCAATGAGGACAGTTTAGGACAACCCCATCGCTGATCGTGGTGGTGGTGGAGGTAACAGGTGATTAGTATTGGGATGTAATCTCTATGATGGTGAGAGTAATGGAATTGATGCCAGGGGATGAGGGTTGGGGGAGTCCGAAGGAGGGTTTGATAGAATTTTACGTAGAAGTTAGAATTATCGGATTGTTGGTGCATTGCGTCCGAAGATGTCCGACCAAGCCGATTCGCGCGCGGAAGGTGCGTTAACAGCTCGGGCATGTTGGAAGGGCTTGGGCATTGTTGGTGCTGGTCCGGGGCGCTGGTGACTTTCGTGCCGCTCTTTTGGTCTTAGCTGCAGCGAATCGGTTGGCCTCATAGATTGCTGAACCAGTATTAACGGATCTTCTCCATGCCTGTCTATCCTGGGCGAGGTCCTCCCAGGTCGCCGGGTTGATTTGCAGTTGCTTCAGAGATTTCATCAGTGTCCTTGTAACGTCTTTTTTGACGTCCCTGCTGGTGAGCACCCTTAGCGATATCTTCATAGAAAAGTCGTTTTGGTAGCCGCTCATTGTCCATCCTCACAAGGTGACCGCTCTATTGCAGTTGCACTTACCTCAGCATGGCGTGGATGCTGAGGATTCCTGTCCGCTCCAGTACATACACACACACTCACACTGAAGTTGGGTGACTGTTAACCACCTGAATAGAGCAACCCTTGCAGATCTAGCATATGTAGTAGTCGGCGTTCCGCAGGTTGTAATGAGGGTGAATTGACGCACTCGACACAAAGGAGTTGCTTGGCCGACGAGGAGAACGCCTTGACCTGGTGACGCAGCAGTCGTAGTTGAAAGCAGTGTGCTGAATTAGCCGCGAAGCCTTGAGCCGCGATTGCGGTCTGTTTGACGCCATTAATCGAAAAGAAGGAAGCGGGGAGGGAAAACAGTGAATTTCAAAAATTAGACAAAATCAATCAAGCCATCGCCAACGTGGGCTGTGATCGGTTATATGTACAGTTCCGACCTACGGTTTCAAATTCGACCTTCACTAACCCCAGGGAGCAGTTTTTATCTAGCACTTCAGTAGCCGACGCAGTAAACTCTCCTGTTTTTAGCTGATTAACAAGGAGTGTTTTGTTGAAGTCACTGCAGCCTTCCCAACAAGAGAAAAATGCATAGAATCAGGGTGTTGCAGGTATTGTGCGCTTGAGGGCAGAATGCGTCAGCTTGGTTGCACTGGGTCCACTCGAGTGTATGCCTACATATGCTCACAGTTAGTAGTGTTCACCGGCAAAGGTGAGGGACCGTGGAACGACCAGATCTAGCTTATTTGCTGTCGTTGACCAGCGATACTCCAATCTCGGGCTTTGCAGACGAGGTTTAACTTCTGTGTCAATTTGCTACTCAAGTTGTGCACTCGCAATCCTAGTAACAGTCTCGCGCCATGTCAGCTGAGGTCAGGAGGTACTTTCACACAGAAGTGGTTTACACCACAGTGAGGTGAGTGGACTATGCAGTCCCTAAAACGCAGTCCGTTTTTACCTGTAGTACGCATTTCACGGAGTCATTCTATTCCGCCAGCTGCTGCCCTACTTTTATCTATTGCCAACTCAGCTTATGCCTAACGGTGGTAGATGCTGGGAGAAGAGATGGGCGGATCCAGTTTATACGTTCTTCTCAACTGATAAATCCGAAGCGTATCAAATTATCAGGACAGCCAACGAAACGCGAAATCCAGTTCCTTGTCGGACAGACCTGCCAGGCCGCAATTCCTCCTTCTCATTGTTCCCTTCCGTGCGGGATCTGAGACAGTCTTTTTATGTCTGGTGCATGGGCTTGTAAGCATAAGCAAGGAGCTGGCGTTCACAAATGTATATTCAACCAAGTCAGACCTTGTGCTTCCTCCTTCCGATGGGCGTTGAGAGTGTCGGATAGGTTGTTCGCAATTCACCATTGTTCCCTCAGAGGGCTAATAGATAGTAGGTCACTCACTGGAAGGGCAGTGATGACCTAACAGGCGTCTGTGTCCTCACGAAACCACCTGGGCCGGCGGAAAGACAAGCGGCCACGCCAATACAATCAGCCTCTAATAGGAGGCTAGCAGCCGTGCGCAAAGAATGTCGCTTGTGAGCGTCCATTTGGGCAGACTATAGCTGTGAGACGGTCCCTGTTATTCCGCACTTGTCAGGGTCAGGGGTTGACAATTAAGTGTACCTTGTAGCCGGCTTTCTCAGCCCCGGACAGTGTATCCATATTTGTGACTCACACAAACAGGAAATACCATTGACATGAACAATGAATACCCACGACAAAATTCGGCAATGAATATGCCCTAAGTCAATAGAATTTTTTTTATAAATTATCTGTTATAAAAGCGTTCTAGTTTGATATTTTGCTGACGCATACCTGCTTACATTACCTTTTTCGAAAGCTATTTCAATGTCAAATTGAGAAATTTAGCCATTTTTAAGTTTTGGAAAAATATTTGAATTTTTTTACTAAATTGAAAGAACCTACTATTCTCTTTATAATTCAGCCTTTTTCGTTATCTATACAGGCTGCGTTTTAGGATTTTAAATGCACAACATACTGGTTGTATAAATCTTAACATCCTGCAAAGCTGCTAATATTCTGTCCTTTACGTTTATAAGAAGCATACAAAAAGTTTCTTTTGGTACGTTCACCATTTACAATAGGTTATCATGGGGCCAATCCGCTGCATTCCATCGGCAGAAAAATGTTCCCAGAAGTTATTACTGCGCTTAAAGATGATAATTCATGCAGATTTGTAAACCTCACTTTTTGCAATCTGCAAAATATATGATTTTCTAGAAACCATTTTCCTGCTCAATCTGATTTTAGTAGGAAAAAAATAATTTTAAGATCTAGCAATTTTTTTCATGTGCACCACTTTTTTGTGGAGCATACGGTGGACATCGTCGAATTATGACGATTGAACTGACATGCGTAAAACATTAGTTCGTCTCTTAGCGTTACCAGACTCCTTAACGCATACCTTTAGGACGTTTTGGCTTCGGCAATTTAGAAGCATTCTTCGCGAACTTGCAGAATCTTGACGGTGGTTAGGACATATCGCATTGGCCATTTTATTTCTTACCTTAAGGTATTTTTCTTGATGATTTAAAAGCACCAGTCATAGTGAGACACGCAATATTGAGGACGTCAGAAAAGCGTCATTAATGGAGTTTTTATGCAGAGTTTGGTACCTCGCCATATATGAACCTGTCAGTAATACTGGGATCCCTGTCATTCCACCTGCATCTGAATTGACCCAATCTTTGTTATTGAGTGCACTCCTGGTACATCGTGCGCGATTCAGCCACATGAGGACGCACATGGGGTGGAGCTGTGCTGGCATGCCTAGGTGCAAACTAACTCCGCGTCATTCACATGCGTTTGATCATGTCCCCGGTAATCTTGACTTTGTGACGACACCGGGCTTAAGTAGGCGAGGGAGTATAGATTGTGGCAGACGTTGCACGGGTCTTCTATCACTAAAAACTAATTAACATGAAATTCACCATCCCTGTGCTGTGCGACACAGGGTGAACATCATCGAAAATAATGTTTACATTGTCGGAATAATTTGACCAACTCACAGTTAGGTATATGAAGGTATGTACGGGATCATTGAAGGCTGACCTCTGATCATCAGGAGGATACTGTAGCTCCAATTCCACCTTAAAGTTGCAAAAGGGAAGGATATTTTCCGAAATCCTATATATGAATGAATATACTTCAATTTAAATATAATTCAAAACAGAGGCTACAATCCAATCTGGGTAAATTCAGACAATCCGAAACTTACCAAAGCCGATAGTAAATATTTCAATCCCTACCAACCCCCCACCATCCTCTTTCTACTAATGCTACATTTTTTTCCTATGAGTCAATTAAAACAAATCTTGCCGTAAATCTCTTTTATTTTACTCACAACAGGGTTGATAATAAGTACTCGAGCGAAGTCTACGCCAACCCTCTGCTAACACCTGGCATAACTGTTACTTATTTCAATAAACACTATCTTCTCCGCGTGTCCTAAGTGATGCTGACTGAGGTCCCCGTAGATAAGTATGGATCCCTTCGATGCAAAATCAAAATTCAGATTCGATGACTTGCCTCAATAGTCCCCAATTATTTATCTACAGATTCTAATTGTTCCCTTGAAATATCTAACATAACAGGATGACATGAGAAACGCTGAGCAATATGCCTTCATCCTGTCCTCTTTTATCATTTGCTGTCAAATCACAAATCTGGTATCGGCAGTAATTCGTAATTTTCGAAGGATTCCGTACGCTCTGCAGCAGCCACCCATATCACTTAGAATGTGATCTCACCTACACGCTCTTACCAGCCAGTTTTGGTCTATTCATGATTTTTCAGGTATAGTTCGCATATTGCAAGCCAAACTAACCGATTATATGTTTCGATGTGCTTTCCAGGATGAGCTGGTTTTAAAATCGTTCCATATCAGAAACCACGCGATTCACTATTTTTCTGGCCAGAACGAATGCGGTTTAATATTGTTTTGGATAAAATATCAAACACTAGCCCCGGAAAGCATCCACATGGCCAAGTAACAAACGAAAGAAGCGAGATAAACTGAAATTCATGAAACACCAACCATCCGTTTTAGTACGCGCCCTAACCTAGTTCGTTTTTGAAATGGATAAACATAATTTATATCCCCAAATTAGTCCGTTTAATTAAACATGCGAGCTTCTTCGTGAGACTTCTCTGAATTCTCTGCTTTATTTACATCTTTTCGTAACTCGTATCTTAAGGCTTTATAGAACAACCTGGGTAAAATTCTATAACGCTTCCCTTAGTTAAACACTGCATTGTCAAGAAACCCATCATCAAGAAGTAGTGGATTTGCAAACGGCTGAAGGTTATTGTACTACCCAGTACCTGACAACTTTGCTTCAGCTAAACAGACAAGTCAAGAGACATTGAAGTCTTTATCCCCAAGTATGCATGCAATGTCGTTACAATCTCATGACCATCAGCGAATATCATCGGGTCAAATGCCAAAACTGAGAAAATATGAACTATCTCGAATCAGGCCGTGTATTTGATTTGTCCACAATTATGCAAACAATACATGTACAGAATCTGTTTTCAGCTTCGAGGGTTAGACTATACGACCTAATGAAATAGTCTATCTAGGTCTCGGGAGACCTCCCTAGATGATGTCCTTCTTTCCGCCCACCCCTCCCCTCACTAAAAATTCGTCGTATTGATTAGATTCTTTGGTAGAGATTCCTCAGGTGTCCCCCTCTCCCGGCGAGACACAAAATAAGGATCCACCCGTTAAACGGATGCCCTTGTGTTAAATTCCGGGGAGATGAGAGTAAATAATGAGTTTATGTTTCGGATCAGGGTTGAGGGTAGAGAAAGGATTCAGATTAGAGGTACGACTGAGGTTAAGGTTAAAGCTAGGACACGGGGATATTTGTCTATAATAGAACTTTCGCAAATCACCCTGTAATATTACGGGGGCGTTCCTATGCCCGCTATCCGGTTGGGAAAAATAGGAAAATCCGAGCGACGCTGTCTCGTAACTTCCATCTCTTAACTCATCATATGAGATACCGGTTTTTGGAACATAATTACAACAACCGAACAGCATTTTGGCGAAACAAATCACAGAAGTTGCCCATGATAATGTGAGCAGTATATTTTCCTCCATTGAGGAGTTGCTGTAAAATCAAATGCGTCATTATATTTGTTATCAGATAATAGGAGTGTCTAAATATTTAAGCAGTTTTACAGGAAACCTGTCGTCTAATAATCTCTTGGGGCAACCGTCGATGGATCAAGATGGGCATCAGGTAGAGATGCGTTGAACCATGTTAGGCATATCATCTGCATGTGAATCTTCAACTGCCCACATGGACGTCCCCTGATTTTTATGGCTTATGCCACAGATATTCCCAGATATTGGTTAACATCACAGTTCGGTTTTGGTCAGAGTGCTTGACAGGCTTTGTTTTTGTCGATTATATAAATTATGTCAAGTGGGCGCTAGATGGGGCGCTCGATAGGCAGGTTTAGATACGAGCCAGTGGGGTTGTATGGAAGAGTCTTTTGTTTTTTTCATTTCTCCGTCCATAGCTGCGACGTTACAAAATCATTCATCAGTTTTACCGAAAGCTCACCACATCTGCCTCTGTTGTAATTAATAGCAACTGTAAAAATAATGCACACCTTTCGCAGCTTCTATTGAATATACATATACCGTACAAAATCCCGGTGCATCTCTAGACATTCTCTGTTTTGTTTTCTTATTTTTAACCTATCTTTATTTGCACGGCCTATTTGCCTTGATATATGGTAATGTGCTGAAAGTTTCCTGTAGTAGATCTTATCAAGATATTTAAGTTAAAATATTCATTTGGAGTCCCCAAGTTTCTGAGGTCCCATCTTGCCTTTACTACGGTTTTTCGTAAGTGATTCTTCAGCTCCGATTCCAGCTGCGTGATTCATGCTTTTAGTATGTGAACATGTAACGTTTTTTCATATGACTTCGGCGCTTGTAACACAATAGAAGGAAATAACTTGGTCTGCCGATCTAGTTTTATCTAGCTGAGTAACATTATGCACTAATAAACACGAAACACTTACAAAAAGACCAGATAGGAAGTAATTTAATAGAGGAATCCTAAAAGCCTGGATTCTGCATTATATTTTCTGACTTAATTGTTCATTTTAAGTATAAAATCTAGTTTGGAGAGGTCTCTTATATTGAATAGATTTCACTTATCTCGGAGAATGTAACTGATGCTGGATTTTTTACATAGCCGAAATAAAAATTCCGATAAAAAACACAATTTATAAATCGCAATGTAATTTTACCTACGTATCTACCAGAAAAGTATGAGACACCGTTTGGTGTGAATATTTCTATAGTCCCCTATCATTGGTGGAATTTCGAACCACACTATCAAACCAAGACGTCGCAAGCAGTAAATGAGGCCATATACGTTATTCTATAACCTATTTAAGACGCTAAATATAGCACACAAGGCGATTTTAGGCAAGACTGATTAATAAGACCCACGATGCGTGTTGAAAGCGAATGACTTATGGGAGTATAGGTAATTGAAAGGCCATGAAAACATTATTAAAATTTTTTTAAAGGACCTTTCGTAATTTTCTCAAGTGGCTTTTTCCTCACGGTAAGCTAAAACCTCAAGTGCTTATGTGGGTAATGTTCTCAAGTCAAGAGAAAAATATTATTGATAGAATTATCACTGGACTCTTAGATCCCATTTTTACTGCAGCAACGTTTAACAACCACAGAGCGTATCGTGCGATCGCGAGCGAATGCGGCTCCACGACGAACCCACATGACAAGGAGGCAGACTTGCAGGTATCCTCCATCGCGGTGACGACGCGTAAACTCAGCCCAAAAAACCTCTTTCAAAAACCTGAGACAGCGAAATATAAATAAATTGATCAGTATAAGATCGACTAGGTCGACCAGTCATTTACACATTTTATCTATAATTGGCATTCAATGTTTTCAGATATTGGGGTTGTTCGTTTTTGGATTTGAAAAGGAAAATGCCACTTTGACTGTGGGGATAACCGCTTACGCTTAGAAATTGCTAAATCCATGGCGACCATCTTCAAGTACTCTAAATTGAGGAAGTAGGGCATTGTACCGTTTTTCTCGCCTCAAAGCCAGGATATATTTTTATGCCCATATAAATTTTATTAAGACGTGCGAGTGAAAGTTTGCCTTTAAAATTTTGTTTAAACATCCATTCATATGGAATTCCTTTGCGATGTTACGATTTAAACAACAATACAGTAGCGTTTTAACAAAAACAGAAAACGCACTTTGCAATTCTTCGCTCTTCGTAGCCAAGTCTAGTAGTCGGTAGCTTTTGTCCAACTCTAAAAATTCTAATATCCCTAAACAATGTCAGTCAGACGATAAGCGTGCGAACGCGTAAAAGGAACAACAGCTGTCTGTTCGTTACACTTATTAGGCCATAAAATATTTTTTAAGACAAATCCTTTTTATAAATATTTTGTTGTATTGATGTTCCAATTAAGAAAATTCACATATACGGTGTTGTGCGTAAAAGACATACTTGTCTTCTACAGCCATATAAAATAATCATGCCATGTTTCATGAAGAAACAGACACAGGAGTTTGTACCGACAGACATGAAGCAGTAGCTCTTAGGACGAATGATCATTTTCTATTTCTATTTCAAAGAATTACCCGCTGTATAAGCCCCTTGATAATAAGCTGCTCTAATCAACTTCACCGTGTGCAAGGTGAAAAGTGTTGACATGTAATCTTCTCATCACAAGCCCATTTGATCTAAGTTGATAAATATTTATATGCATCCGTCGCTTGGAAATTAGCTGTTCTAATCAAGACCCACATTAACGGATTGGTAAATGCCCAAAATACGAAATATAAAAAAATACATTCTTACCCAATCCGCAATGCTAAGTGGGTGCTTTCTCGGAAAGAGTGCAGGACGGTCATTCTATAAGGCATTATGAACTAAACCGATGAGAAATCAACTCTTGGAAAAGCTTTGTGGTTTTTGTGAGTTTAAAGAAATTTCAAGTAATACTGGTATTTTACTTCTCTAAAAAATAATTTATTTGAAAAAAAAACTAATATCAGCAACACTTCAAAAAAATCAGGCTCAATGAATAAAAAAGTATTAAACCGTATAGGTGTGCTTCCAGTCACAAATCTATGCAGTCTTTTTCACTTTCGTAGAAAGTTTCTTCGGGTAAGAGAGAGTGAGAGGTTTTCCAAAGGTGATTATCTGCCATGGTTTTAGATGATAATTAAAGGTCATTTGACAGATAAAGCAGGGAGCTGAGCTCGGCCACCTGCTAAGGTTCATTTCGATTCAAGATTCCAGAGAAAAGTAGTGCGACTAAAATTAAATCTAGCTTTACTTCAACTTGCACTAAGGTGCAGGGCAAAACAGTGCTTTGGTTTAGGCAACCATAGTCACTTAGTTGTAGTTTTGCAAAAATGTGCCACAGATATTTTATTATGGAGAAACGAGGAGTCAATACATGAATTCGCTAAATTATTAGACAAATACAGAAGTAAGAGAGTTTTGACGAAAATGCATACAGGCCACTTGCTACTATAATACATAATTTCAGGAATTGTACAACGCAAATGTTACATTTTGCCGCAGGTGATGATTTAAACGACCAAATGTCTTACTGCGATTTTCATAAGAAAATTATTCTTCCCTTTTTTAAGCCTATATAAATTCAGGCAATATTAACTTCTTACAGTTTCTCATGCATGATGACTGATATCAAAATTTTGGCTGGGATTTCCAACTTGGTTTTATCATTGCCAATGCAACCGCGAAACGGACTGACACATTTATTTGTTGACTAGCTTTTAATACATAAATATGCATAGAACGTATATGAAATGTCTTACATAAAGGGAAGTTACACCTGCTTGTCTTTAATATATTAATTTTGCGAAGTGAAACCTCCCCAGCACCGAGTAAAAGAAAGGCTAGTTTGGGGAGATGGTGTGCGTTTGCAAATATAAACGTGGAAGTTATAGTCAAAATATCTGTCGATTATGACGTCTGTATTATATTCCAAAATATCATGCAATCGTCGTTCAAAAGTATTTCAAGCACATGCAGGAGCATGAATTAATGTGAATAGTGTTACGTAGCATAAATTAAAATAATCATTTATTAGTATGTGAAAATTCCATCCTTCATTTTTACTACTATTCAAATTGCCGCTTTAACCATCAGGATATTTGTTGAGGAAAGAAGGGCTAATATTTTATCACTTGATTTAAGGACAATTTAAAAATTCCTTTAAGCAAACCCCTCTTAAATGATTCAACTAAACTGAAACTCGTAAAAATTAAAAATATATCGGCTAAATGTAAATCATTCTTTTTATCGACTGACAAACTAACCAAACAGATATTATTGTAGCTAATTACGGCATTAAAAACTGTTAACTAACTATTTTCTATAAATATTTTTGTTTAAACCAACCAAAATAAAGCGTGGCTTTAAAATTACAAGGGTTATCCGGATAAGGACGTACAAGGTAGATCACCTGGTAATACTTTCGTTCAGTCGCGTGTCTGTCATGCAAGAGAACAGTAAGGACCAATGCAAAAGTTGGTTGTGCCATCCACCGTTGAACATAGCTAGGGCAAAAAATGGATTAATCCGAATCGCTTATCTTTTATTTTTATATCCAAGTCTGGGCTCACGTTTTCTTGAAGGACTGAAGACATTAGTTGACAACTGTTTGGTTTTTTGGACTTGGAAGAACACTTCTGGGGGCAAGCATGACTCATCATGTTTGATGCTGACGTTTAGACAGCTGCTCTGCATACGCATCAGTAGACACGTTATACTTCAATGATTTGCACACTTCCGTAAATGTCATCAAAGGCAATGCCTAATGAGGACAACCGGATAAACAAAAAAACATGGTCACTACTTTTCCTCCGTTGCTGCTAACTCGGAAGACAGAGAGAAGAAAAAACAACCATCCAAATCGTATGAATTCAGTGAGCCAAATTGGCCTGTATGAATAGTGTCCTTCTAGCATACTCCTCGTTTTGGTGTTTGCTGAGTCAACATTTACTTTAATTATGGCAGTCCATGCACCTCTAAATGAACACATTCAAAAATGATATTTTAAGAAATATGGAATTATAAAGCTGAAAGAAGTAATAACAATGTGCGTAAATAAAGGCAATTTGGTTACTTTTTAAACAGTTATGAACAGATTCCTCCAGTATCGTGGTCACTTTCTCAAAATTAGGCTTTGACACTTTTTAGTTAGTCAGATCTGCGTTATAAACGATGGTATTATTATTATTATTATTATTATTATTATTATTATTAATAATGCCCACTTTAATAGCTATGTAGGGAAATTTACCAGGTTTTTATCAGTGGCTTCTTTTTTGCCAGTTACCTAGCAGTGACACAGTGAAACCGTCAGATCACTCAACATGAATGCCTACGAACTAGGGTTTTTAAATTTAACGGTAACCGTTGTAAGCGGCTATAGTTTTGGTATTCGCGTGTACTTGAGTTGGCATCCGTAACCATGCTTCTCCTTGAGATTTGTGAATCTTCTGTTGATTCTCCTAATATTGCCTTCAGGTCGGACTAGGAAAAAAAACGTTTACTGACTGGTGATGAGGTATAAATGGTTCCTGATTGTGACCCTGACATCCTCGTCTCCATCACGACACCCAAACTCATTTTGCTTGGACTCTTCAGTATTATGATCGATTAAAAGCCCACTTGATTATCTTCTAGGTCTGCCTGTTGAGTGACTGCCTTAGTGGACTCAGTTAGACAGTCCCGTTGACACTGGCACACTGAGTGTGCAACAGGAAGCAAGAAGAACCCGAGTCTTATGAGACAGTCATGAAAAACGTCCCCTAAAAGCCATATTTTCCAATTGGGATTTTTTTCTCAACTCCATAGTTGGTAGGCGGAGGAGATTCTCCGGGCTTAACGAGTTCCAGAGGGCCCAGAAGCCACTATAAGGAACAAGATATTGGCTTCGGAAACTACCGCCTTTTTCATGCTAGCCGACAAATCATGATACTCAGACAACTGGTAATATTCCTCTCAAATATTCGACACCTGTCGGCTATATTCTGAGAATGTAAGCTGCACCATTGAGCTTAAGACTAATCTGGCCCGGGAGCAAAAAGGTATGGCCACAAAGTTGCCGGATGGCAGTCCCAGTTCACGGCTACCCAGATCACCAATAATGCTGTTTGCTTGCTTTTTTTATAACTGCAATGCTGATGTGATCGGTGAAAGTCAGCCCACAGTCCTCAGTGTTGTTTTAGCGTGTGAGGGTTAAGATCGATCGGCAGTTCCTGTTCCTACCCTCTCAGACTCATATTTCCGAGTTGAATGAGGTAATCGCCACTGGGCAATCATTTTGCCCCTCGTTCCAGCTAGTAGATATATCCCCGTTCCAATATTTACCCCTCAGAGAACTACATATGAAGGAGGACGTCTCTCTTCATGGCGTAGGTTCGCAGAATTAGAGTAACATTCGGCATCCGTGGAGAATGTCATGCTGCTGAGTTTCAGATTGCGTATGAAGAGTAAGGTTAGTTTTATAGGTCAGTAAATGAAGTAAAAAGATTGCACTATATTTCACCTTCGCAGGCGTCGACGTAGACTTTATACATGCGCAGGATCAGAGCACCCTGACTTACATCTAAGGACTTCGTAAAGGTCATTGATATACTGTCTCGTGGTGAATGCGCGTTTACCGATCGGATTACGGAACAAGCTAGCCCGTGACCTATTTGGGGCTTAAGCTGGGCTTATTTTCAAGAGGTGACACCAATGCTTAATCAGCTAATGTTTTACTTCGCACGATCAGTACACTGATCGTTCAGTAAGTTTTCCAAAGGAAGGGATTACTTTTATCCCGTCTCGATGTCTAAATCCTTTACATTCTCAAAGGCGGTTTGCTTAAATTTAAAGTCCATTTACATGCATATCGACAGGAAAGTCTTTGGTATGTTGAGGCTTCTATTACTTCTTCCACCATCCACAAAGCATCGAGCATTCCTATCCCTTACAAGATGTTGCCAATTTTGTATCAGATCATAGTATTTTAAGATTTAACAGTATTGTTTGATGTATAGATGCTCAGCTAGTTGCTTGTCATCTATTTCTGAGTGATCGTCATAAATAAACACTATGACGCATGATCCTCACATTACTTACTCAAAAATGCAACTATTCGTGGTTAATTTGTGCTGTTAGCACAAAGCACACTTGAGACTGGATGAATACAATAAATCCTACGACAACTCAGGTTAAAATTATCCTTTTTTGCTGTGCATGCGGCCCTTGGTTGCTCGCAATTTCGCAAAGAGCAACAACCATACCATATGCCCGAGTCAAAAGGTCGACTATGTTCTATTTCATTCGGGAATTTAATGGGCTGCACAGGCTGCTGCTGGAAAGTACCTGTGGTCTCTATCCTGGGACTTCAGGCTCCGGTAGTAACTCCTCCACACTGGCCTTATTTCAGATGATTTTCCCGCGGCGCTGATTAAATTTGACAATATCAGAATGCGTTTTCGGAGAACAGGGTTTCTACGCTCCAAAAATCATGCAGATCATGAAGCCGGGGTAGGTATTCCTGGTAGATGACATGGGCATCGGCCTTGAGGCCTGATTGATCCCCAACACAAATGAGAGCAGATTGACCCACAGGTAAGTGTCAGTGAAACAAATTACTCGGGTTGAACGCTTCATTCATAGCCTTATTTCGGTAGAAAATTGTGGTTTATACGCCCCTGCTGTTATCTACGCTTATGCCGCAACACAAAGTTATTTAAAAAACGATTGGCGAGCATACGCGCTGTGTTCGATAACATCTCTTCAGGCCAGTACAGTTATAGGGAAACCTTGAAACGTATTAGAAATTTAAAACATGAAATCGATAATGTTCGTCCGTTTGTGCGGGTTATGTGAGAGGTGTGCATAGGGAAAGGAGGATAAGATACGGTGGGATAGACGGCAGTGGGTGTTTGGTAGTCCTTCTAGGGGAAAGGGGAGGACAGAGATAGCGCTAGGGAATGCATGCAGTTAAGCGACCGTCGGCCAAGCTAA
Organism: Schistocephalus solidus; assembly: GCA_017591395.1. Lineage (NCBI taxonomy): Eukaryota > Metazoa > Platyhelminthes > Cestoda > Diphyllobothriidea > Diphyllobothriidae > Schistocephalus > Schistocephalus solidus. The sequence continues at coordinate 181,782 of WEDG01004347.1, forward strand.
GCGTGGAGCTTGTACGAGCTTCTTTTGTGCGCACAAGACCGGCTTCTTCAACATAATGGTAGTTGCTTCAGCTGCTGCTAGAGACGTTGACCCAGTGGCTTGGGGTAGTTTGATGGGACTTTATAATTTATACGGAAAGCTTCGCTGGGGTCCAAACTATGCCCGGTGTCAACAAGATATGCAAGGATGGCGCTTTTTATGCTCTTGGCTTCCCCTTTGCTTAGTCTTGCTGGGAGGTGTTCTCTTATTCTTTTGGATAGACGCCGACTCGTCGGACCAATATAACATACTCCACTGGAGCAAGTAAATGAGTAAATGCACATGGAGGTGGTCTGAGCCAGCAACCTATCCTTACCTTCGCCTCGTAAAAGAGGGTTGGTTGAGAACACTATCTGAAGTCTCGCTGCTGGGAACTTTTGTGTAACGGCTTTGTTTAGGCGTCTTTTCAGGCGTTCACTAGTCGCATCCCCTCGAAAGGGCACTTTGAGGAATACAGTTTTCTTTTCCATAGTAAGCTTGGCAGGTTTCACCGGTCTTACGACAAGATGCTTTGTAATAAACCGATCAGGGCATCCGCTCTCTCGAAGTATGTTTTGGATCTTCTCAAGCTCCTCCTCGATACTATCTGCCGAGTAAATGTCTCTAGCCCTTTGCGCTTAGCAACGAGCTAGATTGCGTTTCTGTTGGAGAGGTAGGAAACTGCCAAAGGTCGTATATTGCCCAGACCAGGTTTTCTTTCAATAAACTTTCCTTCGGATGCTGCCGTCAGTTCTTCTGCTTTGTAGGACGTCTAAAATCGAGAATGTGGGCATGAACATACAAGGACCATTTTGTCCTTTAGGATGCACTCCTGAAAACTCTTAACTCGAAGTATTGGATGATAAAGTGTGTGCTTGATAAAATGAATTTATTTTGTAAATCTATATGAATGCCTATTAAGATTGTTAATCCCACCGTAAGAGAAACGAATACGTTGATGCCAGTCATTTTCACGTCACTCTGACTTCAAATGTACTAACCAACACAAGCGAATTCCTCTGGGTCCGATTGTTATGGCAAGCTGGAAAATGGGATAAACCGACAACTTTCAACTCATAATCTTTGTCTTTGTAGAAAGATATTTCGTGATTTGTAGGTCAGCCTGCATTTGCTGAGCGCAAGCTTACAACTTGAGCGTAATTGTAAGCTGCCTGGAATATTTGAGTACTAGCCGCGTGCAGTCTTTAATACAGATCTGCAGGGCTTGAGGTCCAAAGCTGCATGAGTCATTCAGTTACTAAATTTAGGCATTAATGACAGGGCACGTCATCTCGTCTTTTCACCGGCAAAATGCGCGAATACGTACACAATGAACGTCGATGACCTATTTTAGGGCCTGACCTTGATAGCCTGGCTTCCCGCTGCCCTCGCCGGTAGGCATACTAGCCTGCCTTCACAAGAAGGTTACGAGACATACAGACTAAATTATGCAAAAACCTAGAGAACCTGAAACTGAAACGCATTTGTTGATGGAAGTGAACAAGCGAGTTCCAGGAAGCAGCTCAAAAGAAGAAGAGGAAAAGGAGGACTAGGAGGACTAGAACGAGGAGGACAAGGAGACGATCATTGTTCTAGTCGTCGCCTCGTCTTCTCATGGAAAGTAATTTAATTTTTGCATTCATTGAGCGAAAAGACAGTGATCAATCCCGAGTGCACTTTCATTTTGTTAAAGTCAGCTGGTGCAGAAGAAAGTGAAGTGATGAATCTCAAGCCGGTATAGTGTGAGTTCCAACAGCGACGGAAGGAATAATATTGGCATCGGCTTGGGATAGTAATTTCATGAAGGCAAAAACTGATAAACTCGCCAATTTAATTCTCAGTAGCCACGAATTTTAGTAGAGGCAATAAGAAAACCTGCCCATAAGAAGTTACTGACGGTCACTTGGCAGGGGTTCCTATCTGTAAATGCAAGAATTGATACCCGTGCCTGCCTAGTTAAGAACTTCAAACCTACAATTTTTCAGTGGGAAAGTAAGAGTGAAAGCAAAATTCTGATTTACGTTCTGCAGTCATGGTGTCTGCCACTCCTAATTAATTTTAAGTGATCCATATCGCGTCTTACGAGTTGTGAACCCCACCCCCCCCTCCGACTTAACTGGTAGTCTGCTTGAACCAAACGCTTCGCGGTCAACGGCCGCAGTCTAAAATGTCAGGGCTGCCCGTACTAGAGTGATATCTGGCTGATGATGGTAAATAAGCCGAAGACTGTCATTTGAATATCATCGGATTTTTAATTTGGACTTCAAATAGCTGGCAGACTGCATGCTAATCAACCTCATGTGACATGTCCATACCTGTGAGGGTTTAAACGACTGCATCTATTGAATTAAGTGTGGAGGTACAATAAGCGGTTCCCTCAAGGGGTGGACAAACAAAGCTGCCTCTCTTATGGAACTGTGGTAACCGGCAGGGCAAAGACGGAATGGAAGAAAACTGAAAGAAAATGTAGGACAGAATAAGTAGGAAATAACTAGGCCGAGTAGTTTAAATGTGGTGAAAGGAAACCCGCGAGCTTTAATTCTGCAAACGAAAATACCATGCATTAGCAGCAAGAAAGAAAGGGAAATGTGACCCGGATGGCAGGACCTCCCGTTTCCGGGTTATATGAACGCGGGCTAAGCCGAGTTATAGAGGCAGGGTAATAGCTTACAGCAAAGGAAATGAAAAGGAGCTAGAGACAGGGGAGTAAGCGAACTGTGAGCAAGGGGTTTGGAAATAGCCCGGGGTATAAAACGCAGGCTTAGCTGTTTAACGAAGCCTTCACTTATCACCTACGACGAAAGCAATAAGCAGGAGTATGCGATGGAGCAACAAGTAAACAGTCAGCAAGCTAGTATCATGGTTTCCGTAAGACAGGTGGCCTTGCTTATCCGCACCCTGCAGGGACCCGATTTCTGTGCTTCCACGGAGTACGTATTGGTATTTTCCTCATCGTTATTGTTTTAAGTATCATAATATAGAGCCGGTGCCAAAGATTTATTTTAAAAACGGCCGCGTTTGGGGTCTTTTGCCTTGAAGTCATAGTCAAAGTTCACTGTAGGATCCGAAGTAGCAGCAAAATCTTAGGAATTTACTTTTTTGGTCTGGAAGCGTATGAGCAAGATTTCATTGTTGATTAACGTTTCCCCTATGTCAGCTGTTGTAATAAGATAAAATAAAAAATTCAGACATTCTCTGTCTTAGCCGTAGAGGTCGTTTATGGTGAGAATTAGAAGTTAAAATTTGAAACATGAATCACATGTAAGATTTGCGGCTAAGATATAACCCCCGTTACATTTGTGCACGACCACCTCTAATATGGAAATGGTGGTAGAAGAGGTTATCCGGGTTGGGCATTTAAAGCAAGGAACGATATGGTTGAAATTGTTTAGCAAATAAGAAAATCGTATCTTGGCCATGCATTGTTTTTAAGATATTAGTTTATTCCGAATTCAACCCCGCGTATTATAGGATGTAGCAAGTAGGAAACCGCGTGATCGCATAAACAAAATGCTACCCTTCTCTTTTCGGGAAAATACTAAGCAACTAATCCGGGAACGGAATGGCCAATGAGCTTTTAGCAAGGCTGTCAATGCTGCACTCTTCAAATCCGTTTAACACCATTTCCAGATTAGATGAAGTCTTCTACCGAGGTGCTATGTGGGGGTGTATATAGCAACATCCCACCGAATCGCGGGTTCTCATTCGATGAAGTTGGGAGTGGCTTATATATCCTCTCGACCGGCAGAACAAAGGAAAATGTAAGCCCCCTTCTCGTAATAACCCGTTGCCTTGCGCTAAATTCCTCTAACATTAGCGCTCTCCCAGGCCTTAGTCTTAAACCTGCTTTCTTACCCTTACCCCAATTTCTCTGGAATTTAAAGCAAAGACACTCATATTGCCGGCGGTTCGTCTTCCCTTGTTCCTACCTGGCTGCGATCACACATTTTGCGAGCGTTCAATCTGTGGTTTGGTGCCAGGCAGCAGAGGCCCTTTCACGCAGTAAGACTGAACGTTGTACACTATATCGAACCTTTTAGTTACGATGTAGTTGATGATAAAAATTTAGTTCTCACACAAGCTAGTCTGAGTGAGAAAAATCATGACTTCGCTGTCATACAAAGTGTTGTTGTGCACATGCGTTGTAGCATACCACCTGTAGTCAAATGAAGACAAAGTCACTGAGTTGATACGTCGACAGGTCGGTGAGAATGGGTTCTGACGCGTTGTCTAGCTAACTCTGTCTTCGTTAGTGCAAAAATGTTAGTATTTTACCAGGTGATACAGTATTCTGTGAATACTCAAAATAAAATGACTGAAAACGTTGAATGCAAGTTAAAAATAGCCTTTCTTTAAAAAAGGACTTTCTGTTAATTTTGCGAACGTTCGGGGTCAGAAACTTTTTCCGAAAAGTTCGGTTCATTCATTGTTTTAGTCAAAATGCCCATTTAGGTGTAACTTTATTTTAAACAAACAGCATTAAGTGTATAGATATCTGTTACCTACACCACCGAACCATAATTGCATCGCGGAAATCAAAACTCGACAACAGCCTCCTTCATACGCATCAACCTGATGCGAGCCCTAAAGGTCGCGACAACCAAAGCACATTCAGGGAGTACACCATTGATGAAGTAGCTCGGTGACCTCATTGTGCCGAAGTTGTCAGCGTCATGGCTGATACGGTGGGATGTCAATCTACCTTTTGCGCACGGATGTTCGCGTGCTCCAGAAAAAGCAAGGCCATAATAAACTGGCCACTGCGATCATTTATTTTCTACTCAAGTCACAACGCCTCCTATTGAAACCAGTATGATGACCTACTAAGCTTCAAGAAACGAAAGGCACTAAAGCCTGGCAGAATTTAAGCAATGTCAATCCGCTGCCGCGTGATGCAGGTGGGGAATGGAGGCATGGTTCAATTCCGTCAGTGTACTACCCAGAGCTCCGCAATTTGACGTTAGTAAGCCGTTAAGTGCTTAATTTTTTGTTCTCACCCTCCTTAAAAATTATAATGCGATGTTAGAAGCAAGTCCTTGGAACATTGCCTTTCACGTTTTGTCAATAAATGCATATGCCTATTGCTGTCGATATCGAACTTTCGACCATGTTTGCGGTGCACCAACAGCATGGTGGGTGGGGGGGGTGGTGGCTTTCACGGGAATTGTTTTTTTATAATGAGTACAGACATGCGCTGCCCCTGCCTCTCGTCATTCGTAAACCTGAGACCATTTTCATGATAGATTCAACAGGACTGGAGGCAGACTTGGGTGAAGAGGCTAAAATGTGCAGGCCTAGTTACCTGTTTGCAGAAGACAACAGAGGTGGACGGTCAGAGGACCAAATAAGTAACAGAGTTTCATATAGGCCACATTATTTCTGGGCTTACAAATGATCCCGGTGGACTTTGAAGGCTGCTGATTAACGGGATTACATGGACGGAGAGTGAGGATGCTGTCAGTATCAGTGGAATGACTGCAGGAATTCACCTTCCATGGTTAGCCTGTTGAAAGCAATGTAACACAGTTCAACTACACCTGTTAATTTTGATGATAAAAACGAGGAGATTTGTCCCTATCACTTCACGTCACCTTAGAACTCTACAATCAGACAAAAATTTGACCTGAGTATTGAACAACTAGAGTCACCAGCGAAAACTACACGGAGAACGCTGAAGGGTGCACTCGGCTGCCTGAATCCTCCATTGACTGAACTTAGAGATGACCCCATGTCGGTATTAAGGCCAACATTCGTAAATAGGGCATTGCGGCTAGATGAGCACAAAGCATTTATACTATAGAAGCTAGACTCTTAATCCGTATCATTTTAACGTAGAAATGAAAGGGTCTACCGCGAGGATTACATTCATTCATATTCTTAGGGTAAAATCACCAAACTAATCGTACTGAGAAACAGTCCAACAACAGATAATCGATAAATATCACCTCGATCACGCCGTTTCTTAGGATGGATCAGTTTAAACATAATCCCAATTAAAACATCAGAAACTGGGATGACCATCACTGGCTTACTATCCGTTTCTACACAGCCTCACTCAAACTGGGGTTTTTCCGAACCCCAGTTTCGAAAACATTTTCTTTGGTCGTCGAACGTTAGTCAGTTAAACTCTCTACCAATCAAGTCACCGGCAGCTCAAATATACGTTAAAAACATATTAATTATATAATATAACACTATATAATAATGAAATAATGCATTAACAATATTTGTTGATGAACGCTCACTGATCGATAACGGAACTCATTCGTCCCGTTCTGCTCACTATCGAGCTCCGCCAGCAGCCCTGCAGTAGTAAAGTCAGGTGAACAATGCCGAAAAAGACAAGAGAGACTAGAATGGTCATTGCTGGGTTATTAACTGCCACCAGCTAGTCATAACCAACTCCAGGTGGAGCAACAATCGAAGGTCGAATTGTTGATCAGAAATCCAGTGCTCTAACCCTTGAACCTGAGCTCTGGGCTGCTGGCGGGGTGCGAGAACGAGCCCCATGTCAAAACGGGACGAGCGAATTCAGATAGCGATTATCAACGATTGCTAAAATTTCCGAGCTAAACCGGCAACACAACGAGCCCGTGGCTTAAATGTTAGAGCTTTTAACTTCTAGTCAGCAGGTCACAAGTTCGAGCCTTGGGTGATGCGTTACCTGGGGTTGGGTATGACTGACTGATGACGGCAAATAAATCAGCAATGGCCATTCTAGTCTTCCTGGTCCTTGTCAGTAATGTCATTGTACATTAACAATATTTATAGAGCAACCGACAGGATAAGGAATTTCCGTTTGAATACCGATTCCTCCCAACTTGGGTATGGTTTCCTTGTCTCGGTTGAAACTCCTTCCTGCATATAAGAACTAGTTATTCAGCGACTCAAGGCTGAGCCCGGAGGTGCAACTGGGTGATCATATCCCTTAATATGATCACTGAAGCTGCTTTAAACTATGCATAAACCTATGTATCACGGGAAATTTTTTCAAGCTTGAAGGACGTCAATGCTCTAACGACCGTCCGGGCATGCCGCTTCCAACTCCAGCCTCTTCAGACCTACATCAAATACGTGTGAGTTACGTTTTTCTCCACGCTCTTGAGATGGTTTTATCCGAATCCAACGAAGAATGGATTACTCTAATTTTTCAAATGTTCTATGCCAATAGTTTCCTACGTTTTCATCCGTGTACTAGCCAGCCAGAGCAAAAGGACCATTTCTTGTTTTAATATATAACTGATGAATCTTTGCATTGCTCGCGGGATCAAGTGATACGTTGAATCTGGTCAAACCCACTGCTCCACATACGCAACAAATTCAATGTACGTTTTGATCTTAGTGGAATTTGTAGTTTCTGCCTGTTATCCTTTTTTAGCCAGAGTTCATGCTTTTATCGTAGGCCATACAGTCCTCTAACTCCCTCTCTTCTTCTTCTTCTTCTTCTTCTAGCTGCTGTGTGACTGCTGGCGGGGCTCGAGAATGCGCCGCCAGGCGGAGTGAGTTCCGTTGACGAAAATCCCCTACATGTACATACGCTCCAGTACCGTTCCTTCCTTTTTCGCTAAATTACCTTAGTATCAGGGGTAACTTTATATACCGCTATTTACATACGTTTACATACCCAGCTACAATAAACTTTCAAAAAACGAAACTGCATACTATACCTCCGCGAAATTATCAAGTTGGATATACGTGTGATTGCATCTTAAACTGTGAATACTTTAGGATCAGAGTCAGAAGCTAACCCCAGGTTGCGATGAATAGTATATTAACTACCGCTGACTCCATTCAAACCCCTTAAGTCGGACATTATACTAAGGTGCGGATAAATGGAGTGATGGGAAGAAGGGAAAAATGGGATTCCACATTTTGAAGGAAACCTTTAGGTTCCCCGTGTTTGCGGAGAATCGGGCTAACGTTTTCCGGCACACAGTGGAAACATCGTTCCCTCTCGTTACCTCGCATAATTTTTACATCAATTTTACGAAAAAAGACTGGTAAGTCATTGGAAATAGAACTCACTCCCCCTTGGACCATATTTCTTGGAAATGAGTACAAGGGCTAAGGTTAATGCTAGGGTGAGAGTAAGCATAGCGTTGTGATTAAGGTTTGAGCTGTGATTAAATTTAGATATGCGTTAGGACAGGAGAAGGGGTACTCTTCCTCAAATCAACCACGAGGCCACCTGTTCCTATTTGTATATCTTAACTTCCCATTAGTCCTTATTGCCCCCAAGCACTGCTTGTTTCCGTTTTCTTCTGTATTACTAAACAGAATAACTCTGGAGCTTGTTATTGGCCAGCGTTGTTCCGCACATACAGGCCTTGTAACGAATTACGTACTTTGAAACAGTATCAAACTGTCCAAGCAATGCATTCCTTTTGTGATGAACCACCAGGCATAGGGCAGCACTGCTTGATCTAATTGTTACAAAACTGAGCGATGCGCAAAACAGGCGCGGGGCAGGATAGTAACAGATGTGGCTGAAAGGTTCCCACGCCAAAATTATATATGAGGATAAGATCGATTTCACTTGAGTCACTTATTTACAGGTAATACGGGAAAAATATGTGAAATGTGCATTTTAGAATGTTCAAAATTGAACGGAACACTTTTTCGCATATAGGAACACCTCGCAACAGTGGTAGCAAAGAGAAGCTAGTGCACGCCGTGGTTATAGGCAAAAACTGTTGATTGTTTGGAGACCCACTTAAGAACAAAACCTTTTGGACAAAAGGAACAGAGCAGGAGGATGAGGAGGAGGAGGAGGAGAAGGAGGAGGGAGGAGGAGGAGGAGGAGAAAGAAGAAGAAAACGAGATATTTAACTGCAGTTACCAAACATGGAGGTTAAAACACAGAATTCTTTCTGAATCTACATTCAGAAACAACATCTACGAATCTTTTCTAATGCACTACGCATTCATCTGTAATTCTCCACACCACCATCTTTTCTGCTCTCCATTTGCATGTGAATCCTCTTACATTTTATTCGAACAACAAAAATGTGGTCATCAGCGCATGACGCTGGCACCGTTTTGAAGGGAGTCCAATTTGATCGATATTTTGAGACGCATTCAAGGACGATTCTTCATGCTGTCAACATATGCATTCTTCGGCCATTTGTTTGTGATCGTCCGGTGTTGTGTGTTTTGTATGCCCAAATTTATTCACGGTGAATGCAAAACATTTTTGGCTGAAAGTTTTGAATTTTACTTTCAAAATAAAGCGTAGCATTCGCTCTATCTCTAGTTCAAACTGACAAATATCAAGACCAGACAAAGAGAATGGCCTCATTATATTGCGTAGTAGGTAAGGGTCTGCTTCAAATCACACATACTATTTACTGATTTCATCGGACAATGTACTCACACCTCACACTTTAGTAGGAAATTTAGGGAGTGAGTTATGTTTCACATACCTGCATGTATTCTGTGTAATGGTTAAAGCCATGTTTGCATTGGTGTTTAGTTTTTTGGTGCCTATTGTAAGTAACTACTTCTTTGGTGCAATGGGTTAGAGTATTGGTCGTCTTACCAAGAGGTTACGGTTTCGACCCCTCAGGTACCACAACATGTGGGGTTTGGTGTGGCTGGCTGATGACGACTAATAAGCCAGAGAATACCTCTCTAGCATTGTTAATATTCCCGATCGAAACCTCCAAAACACCGTACCACCGGCGCAATGGGTAAGAGCATTGAATTTCGAATCAACAGGTCGCGAGTTCGAGCCTCGGGTGCCGCAACATCTGGGGTTGGGTATGGCTGGCTGATGACGGCTACTAAACCAGAGATGACCATTCCAGTCTCCCTGGTCTTTGTTGGTAATGTTCTTCTGCCTATAATACTAGCCGCCGCGTGGCTGCTGACGGAACCCGAGAGTGAGCCCCAAGGTGGTAGATGGCTCAGAACACACAACCGTATCCTCAACGCACTTTCTGGAAAAACTCCGAGGCATCCCAATCGCCTTCGACGAGATGATGGTGTCCTTTGACGTCGTCTCTCTATTCACATTCACCCCAAAAGAATTGGCCATGAGAGTCGTCGATGATCTTCTGGACAGAAGTTACAACGAAGAAGGAAAACCTTTAATAATGGAACACGCAATGGAGTTACTGAACTACTGCCTTCACACGTACATCACGTTTAACGACCGTGTTTATGAGCAGATCCAGGGAACTCCGATGGGATCACCGATCTCCGGCTACCTAGCGGAGGCCATCCCGTAAGAACGGGAAACTTGGATCTTCCAGATCTACAAGCGGAAATTCTAGATGCGCTATGTAGACGACACCTTTGTTATCATACACCGAGAAGCCAAAAAGAACTTCAAAAGGGATCTGAACTCGGTTTTCCCACAGGTACAATTCACAATGGAGAAAGAAGAGGATGGAATGCTCCATTTTCTCGAGGTTCAGATATCCAGGCAGGAGGACGGAACCCTTCAGACTGGCGTGTTTTGAAAAGCGACAAACACGGAGAAAATTCTTCACTGCAACAGCAATCACCCCCTGTCGCATATACGCAGTTGCGTCCGATCGTTTTTTCGCCTCATCCAGACACTGCAGCACAGAGGCTGAGAAACTGCGCCTCTTTCTCGCCAATAGATCTCCACGGAGCTTCGTAAACAAATGCTTGTACCAAAGGCACACAACGACCGAAGGTGAGCTTTTCCGCAGTCAGACCGACAAAGATAAGGGAGACTTGAGTGGGCATTTCTGGCTTACTGGCTGTCATCAGCCAACCATACCAAACGCCAGGCGCTGTGGTGCCAAGAGCTCGTTGTATAACAAATAGGTCGCGAGTTCGAGCCTCGGGTGCCGCAGCGCCTGGGGTTGGGTATGGCTGGCTGATGACAACTAATAAGCCAGAAATGGCCATTCCAGTCTTACTCGTCTATGTCAGTAATGTCATTCGGCCCAAATACTTCTGAGTGACATGAGCACAAATTTCCCTTCGAAAGCAGGATCCAGGGACAAACGTTCGTACAGCACTGGCCGAATCAAACCCGGACGCATTTTGGGGTAGAAACGACACGTGATGCCTTTGTCACATGACTATTGGTAAATCATCGCACCCGCCCCCTTGACTCAAGTTGTGCACCTTTGTTGCCAACGTTCTAGACCCGTCAGATTACTGGAATTGCTAGATTAACCCTCCCCCGATCGATTTAAAGTTTGTGGCGCAGGGGTATTAGTAGCTTGAATAGTCTTCACAATTTAACAGGGACGGCAAGAGATTGAGATGGTCAGCACTATGTGTGAGGACGGTATCTTTTACCACATGTCCCATAAAGCTCTACCCCATGAGACGAGTACATGCGCTAGTGTACGCAAAGGTGGGAGTGATTAAAAGAAATGTAGCAAGACGTGCTGAGAACAGCAACAGTCGATTAGTGTGTCGAAATGGAGACATATAACAACAGAAAAGTGACGCTAGGGGAGTAGGTGGTAGCGACGAATGTAACAATCGACGGGAAGATTTAAAAAACGACCTTTTTTCAGGAATGTGGTTGAAACCCCAGTGAGGTTGCATGGAAGCTGGCGTCATTGTACCTGCGTAAGGAGTTGGTTGTGCCGCCTTCGATTCGCAGTATGATTCAAATCATACGAAAACCTACAGGATACTAAATTTAGCCAGACTAGCAGTGCATATGCTTAAATGGAGGGTATTATCATGCAACAGCTGAGAAAAGAGTATTCAGTGGCCTTCCTAATAAGTCGGTATCTCCAATTGTCAATGGAGTGCTAAAGAAACAGATGTTTTAACCCATGTACATCACGTAGGGAGACCGATATGGAAAATTCAGCAGATCCTGCAGACCGGCTAAATGCAGGCATAATTATTCTGGCAGACTACTGGTAACTTTGCTTTAAATTTCGTGGTAAATCTATTCACGGTCCTTAATATAACCTTAAATCGCAGCCCCAACGTTATGGCAACAACCTAAAACCTAACTCTAATCTTAATCTCCGCAGAATGTAATGCACGGCCACTTGTACCACGGGGGACCTATAGCTGCGCCCTACCAAATATTATATATGGGGCAAACCGACAGCAATTCTTTCCTTATAGAATTCAGAGATAGAGGGTTTAAATTAATATACCCAAAATTTTGAAGCTTTTTAATTCGTTTGCTTTCCGAAAATGCAGGCCGAGGGCGAAGGGCACATGACACCACGTTGTCCAATCTTGTCTTATTGGAAATATGGTTTGAGTACAAAACTCCATGAAACGTATCGAACAACAATTGATGTAAGATTTCAAGTAATACCTTACTGAGTCTTTTACATGCTCAGTAATTTAGATGCTGGCATTTGACATTTTGTAGTAGGTAAGGCAAAACGGAACTTTCTAAACGGTTGCGGATGATAACAGCACCAGGTGGGAGCCGATGTCATTAGGACAAGAGTCCTTTTCCCTCAGGGTCCTCCAGCAAACGAAAGGTGGTATTTTGTCTGAAAGGTGCATTGCAAGCCTCCGCATGTATAGTCAGGAATTCCAATTCTTTCGTCAGCCAAGCTTTGCTTTTTCTGTAGTTTCTGACAAGTTACTTCCATACATTCTCTTCCTTTTCATCCAGCGTTCGCTCTCCAGCCCTTTCGGGGTGAACTTAAACATGATACTCTATTTATGCCTGTTTTGCATTCTTGCTTGTGATAGTTTGACTATTATATGCATTCTCTCGTGTGCCCATTTGTATAACCCCCAGGAACATTGTCCTCGTCTTACCTGTGACTGTGGTTACCACGCCTTGATTAGGGCTGTACAAGGTAAAATTGCCGAAGGCGAACTTATCCTAGGCTAAGTAGCAAATGAGAAATAATGGAGAACTGTTACCTGCCAGCTCGACCGTCGCATTCGACGGTATCCACTGTGTGCTCCGCAGCAACGTGTTGTATGGACGGCGACTTAAGATGGATTATAGTGAAAGCATACTTTTGCTGCACCTACCTAACTCACTGTTACACTCCCCCATCTGGGTCCGGTGTCAAGACAGAGTCAAAATGACCGCAGATGGGATGGCCCACGCACTGCGGTTCAACACAAAACAAGAAAAAAAATACAGGGAGGAGCGGCTCGAATCCCAATTGAGTGGGAGTGCCATAAAGGCCACATTGGGAAGGAACCATTGCAGTCTCACTCTCAGTCCTGGGGACCGAGTTATCTCGACATCTGGTAACCTTCCAAACCACGACTTTTAGTGCACCATGATACCCTCTAGCGCGTCAGAGTGTTTATAGTGAGGAAAATGCACTGAGCCATCAACCTCACTCTCTTCCCTACCCTCAGCATCAGGCCACTGTCCAAGCTGGCCAGCTGTCTCATGCGGGAGTGGGTGCGGTGGCTGACATGGCCGGCGAACTCGTCCTCGAGCAACACAGCACGACATATCCCCCTTGACAAGAACACCCGGATTGCCAAATCCAGGCGTGAAGAGGGATCCATCGCCATCTGACTTCCATCCACTGGTCAGCCACTCAACACAGAACATAAAGTGAGCTGATGGCCTGATCTGGTATAAAATGTCAGTCAGCAGCCTTCCAAGACACAGTATTTAGAAAACCGTGGTATCCGCAAGTCCAGCAGCATGGTTGGAAATGCTGAGTCTACGTGGGATGTACTGTTAGCACTGGTGGTGGCACTCATGGGAGTACTGGTTGTGGCAATAATAATGGGTGCATAAGACGTGTAAGGTGTGTCGCCATCGCGGTAGATTCTGATTTCGTGAATGCGTATGTGGCCATGTAAACCAGGGTACGCGGGCAGTGTGGACATTAAAGGTGGACGCAGTGACAGTATGTCGGGCTTCAGGCACTGGTTAACTAGTCTCCATGCCATCGATGCAAAAGTGACCGACCTGGTCGATGCGTAAGGTTAAGTTGAGCACATACCGACAAACCTCCTGATTTACCAACATTTGCAACCTTGAAAGATATGAGGGACAATTTCGTTTTGGTCGTTATGGGGTTTTCTGTTTTTTTCAACAACGTCTGGGTGATCTGGAGGTACATATTTCATCCTCTGTCAAACAGACCAAAAAACGTGTCCTTTATCTGGCTCATAGTGTGCTGGATTGCTCTCCTCCAATGTTATTTTTCGTGTGATGTTTTCCGCTTCAATTTCAGTTGACTGATACACTATTGCTTGCCAGCGTGGCACAGTGGATAGCATGGGCCTGATGCAGGACTGGGTTACACCAGCTGCCAGTGTTTATCACTCTAGTTAACAGACAGGCTTTTGTCGAGGGGTTACCCTCACGCTACCGTTCACGACGGCTGGTTGCGCACACAAAGATAAGCTGTCAGAAATTTCGGAGATATATGGTGGGACGCAGTTACATCGTCAGCCCTCGTCTACTAAAATAGGGAGAAACTGCCTCAGAGGTTCAAACATGAGGTACGATGATAGATGGATTGTGTTCGTCTGAGTTATTACTAACCAATATTTTACCAAGAACATTTGTGACTGACGGGCTATTTACTCGGTCGTTTGGCTTATATAAACTGTCATAAAAGCACTGTTGACCGTAATAATACTATCCTTTCTCAAGTTAGTTCTTTTGTTTAACAGATTGAGGGGGATTGAGGGGAGCTCGTTTATTTTTTGATGAACTGAGTCCAGATAACGTTTTTAATGGTTCTTACGAACCTCGGTCCAGTTGACATTATGAATGATATTGAGCATCATCAAGCTGCCACTTTTCATCCCTACTGCTGATTCGTATTCAGCCACCGGTTTTTCCATCATATTAACTGTGCCCACAACTGCAAAAGACTTAGCTTACGACTCCTAACATTACCCTGTTTTTTGCCTGATCATCCTTCATCGTCACAAACTGGTTGCCTCTAGTCCGTGTGCAACTCCAAATTCAGGAGCTCTATGAATGGGGTTGTCAGCCTCCGAGGCATACTTAGTGCACGAGAGCAGTGACCGAAATTTTGATCCGGTACGATTTGTTCTCTTGTCTGGTTGATGCATATAGCGGTTGACGAAGTTGCGGGGTGTCCATTCTATCTGACCAGTCATCAAAAACGTTGTGCTTTGCCAACCTCGACTGCTGGATCCCTGCAGCGTTGCTTAAAGTGCCGAGAGATTGACCAATCACAACAGCGCTTGTGGCCGATCGGGCAGTTTTACATGGTGTTTGGTAATTGCTTCGTATCTGTCACTTCCCTGAACAATTTATCTTTAGGCCAACACAAGATTTTACCCAGACAAGAACCTAAAGTATGCCCTGCTGGGTGGGTGTTTTCATCCGGTGACGTGGATTGTATATCCTCTGCGATAGCATTGAGATAGTCTTCTAATTTTAACACGCAACCCCTTTCATACAATATATGAATGCCATCCGCAGACACAGTCCAAAATTTCGACCTGTTCTTTTGGACCACCGGTGACTTATGTCGTTGCCGGGCTACTACAGCTGAGAGCACAAATCTTTGAACAACTAGGCATGCTTCGACATCATGGAATATAAAACATACTCTGTCAAATTGGACAATATGTCTGATGGTGTAGAACTGAAGGAAATTCTTTTAGAACTGGGCAAAAATCAGGTTCTTGAAATGCAGCTGGAGAGCACTTACTTTGGACCCATCGTGACGTTCAGCAAAGAATATATTCACAAAACTTAATGAAAGGGCACCAACAGTGCTCATTCCATTTGCGGTGACATAATTATGTGAGTCCGAATTAAGTGCCCTTTTTCAATAAAAAAACAAAATCCGAAAATCGCTTGCAGGCGCAAGCAGATATGTGAATCGCTATTAGCAGCAGAATGCTGTGGTTTTAAAAACTTGTCCAAAAAACAGAATCGAAATTCATTTGTTTTTTGTTTATTATTGAAAGTTGATTAAACCACTGCGATTTCGTTTTTTATTAACTGCTTTAGGGGGTACGGGACATGAAGAAAGTTGGGTACTCAAAAACTCATAAAACCAAAATTATATAAAAGTTTGAGTCCTTTTACTCACCAACCACAGAGCCCAATCGCGGTGCCCCAAGACAAGGCATTGTCCAATCTTGTCTTAGGAGATAATGGCTTGATGAAAAAATCCTGCACAACATTCTAAAAATCTACCTGTGTAACATTTAGATGAGTACCTTACTCAGTCGATTTCATATTCCAAATTTAGATGCTGGCGTTTGATGTTGTATCTTACTTTAAGTAAAAGCGAAATTTCCCAAAATGTTGTTGATGAGAACAGTAGCTTGTATGATATGTAGTCACTTAGACTGGCATCTTTTGTCCTCGAGGTGTTTCAGTGACTAAAGGATGGTAGTGTGTTTCAGCTGAACTCCAAATTAACCTGTCAGTGGTGAACTGCTAGGAGAATCGCAAGCATCGACATATGTGACCAGGCCTTTTCCTTCATTCGTAAGTCATTTCCTGTGGCTTTCATTCTTTCCGTCCAAGTCCTCTCATACATTTTCTTTTCTTTTTCATCTAGTACACCCTTTAAATCGATTTATATGTAGCATTAAACAAGAAGCCGAATTTATCGATTCAAACAAAAATGTGACTCATCGAAAGTAATTGAGAACAGGCAGAAGCACTGGCTGAAACAAGAACTTTATTCGTTTGATGTTTCGGATTAAGAGACAGTATCAGATACGGGTTTGATACTGTCTCTGATGATTGGTTTAAGTGTGAATCCAAAACGTTGGACGAATAAGCTCTTGTTTCAGCGATCCTGCCTACATTTTCGCAAGCCCCATTTACGCCTGTTTTGCTGTATTTCTTGTGTTATTTTGCCCACTTTATGCAACTTCGCATGTGCACCATCTGTAAAACGCCTTGCTAACAGTCTTTGCGTTCTACACATGGCCTTGGCAATCGCGCCCTCACTAGGGTAGCACAGTGTAACCATGCCGAGGCACAATTTGTCCTAGATTAAGTAACGAATAAGAAGACGTTTTGGACTGTTACCTGCTACACGACAGTTCGACCGTCGTAGTCTGACGATGTCCATTGTATGCTTCACACTATGGTGGTGGTCCCCTAAGTCCTAGCCACCCCTAGGCGTGCCACCACACCTCCATGTTCGGCATTTGTTATGGGAGCGCAACCTGAATAACGCCTGCCGTGCCGTAATGTGGCCCCCAAGTTGGTCCAATGCATCTACCACGTGGCCCGTTTAGGGGGCACACTGGCAGTTCGACCGTCGATTTCGACGAAGTCCACCGTATGCTCCACACCAGGTGGTGCAGGGACGGTGACTTGCGCGTGAATTAGTTTTAAGTGAAAGTAGCCTTGCGCCGCAGCTACCGCACCCTCTCCTCCTCCCCCACCTGAGCCCGGTGTCAAGACAGAGTCAAGAAGACCGGAGATGGGAGAGGGCGCAGGTGGCTGGCGCGGCCGGAGCTGCCCCTGGGCGTGCCACCACACCTGACTAACAGGGCACTCTAATACCGGCTCTCACCTGCTAGGCAAGGATCGACCCCTCCGCTGATAAGGAACAGTCCGTGCTCATTTATAAATTCTATGAAGCACAGTACAACCCATTTTAGCTCGTACACAAGCGCATCAATCCATTTTGGTGACCATACGACAAACGAAAAAACAGATATGGCAAATACTTGCTTGAAGTCCCGAGTAAATGTCTGTACACAGCCCTATCGAGGGGTGTCAATCACGATTCTGGAATGAAAAGTAGTGCATCCAGTTGATGGGCAGTGGGCAGGGAGAGGGTTAGAAAGGGCAGCTCCTTATCAATAATTTTTCGACGACAATGACAGGGAAGCTGGAAGGGCCACTTCTGGCGTGCTTTCCATTAAGAGGCGGTAAAAGCATCATCTCTGGCTTAACATCATAGACTTGAATCAAAACGAGTTTAGCGTTGAGCGACGGTCTAACGGCTGAGTTACGGGCTCCACGTCCTGTCGCGTGTCCAAACATTCCTAAGCTTCTAGTTCTAACCTCTGCCTCGAATTGCATTCTTGACCTCTGGGTAGCGAGGACCTATAATGCCGCACGCTCCTTGTTAATTTCAAATTACATCTATCTGCAGCGTGACGCATGCAGTCTCTAGATGTCGAGAACCATAACTATTTCGTAATCGCGATCCTGAGATATGACTAATTTTCCACGTATCAGGGAAGTGTCACATTTACGAATTCTGCAAGTAAACTTTTGCTTGACAGCGTATTTTTCCATAGATGTCACGAAGAGCCTAAGTAACATCGATCCGCGTATAAGCTACGGCTCAGAAACAAGAGGTAACTAACCAAGATCCTAACAGCCATCGAACATCTCAGTGAAGTTGTAATAAGAGCCTTTCCAAAGTATGTATTGTAAGCTAGATATATTTTTCCAGTAATTATAATGAAAAATTCAACAGGTGGTAGTGAATTCTGCACTAACTAGCCAGTGGACATAAATACAGCAACATAATTCAGACGATCGGAGTCGTAACTTTTTTACCTAAAATTTAAAAAAATAATTGTAGTTAAAGAATTCACTCCCCCGCCTTATTCGATATCGAAATTTCCTGTATATGAATTCATTCTGCAGACAGTTTTACATGGACAACAGTGGCAACAATAAGCGAGATCCGACAGAAAAGGTTAAATTTCGCCAGAAAAATCGACGCCTGAAGTGAACCGGAAGGTAAACAGCGAGCAACAACATAGAAAAGAGACAGACATAAATTCCCGTCTGAGGTGGTAGAAAAAAACTTCAGTTTTTCGGTTTAACATTTATGCAAGTATCAATGACTTCCCAAACATAGGATGCAGTTTTTTTACACCAGCTTTGTAACTCAAAAGTTTAGTACAAGCACAACTAGAGCTCCATTAACTGCTGAATTGTGGTAAAAGTATCATGAGGACACTGGGAGACGTCAACAGCTCAATATAATTGTTAAAAATCGTCGATGCAATTGTCCTCATCTTAAATGACCAATCATGCATTCCAGTAAAGCATATATTTTAAAACGCATATAATTTTAAAAAATATACTTTAGACCTACCACTAATTCGACTCGAATGTGTACCGTGAAATATAACCGTGCAGGTCTCAAGAAAGCGGGTTAACGTTAGACTGCCAAACTGGGAGGTGGCTATCTTCATTAGTTCTGCCACTGATCAAAATGAAAGATCTGTGTGTGCGTCTTACTGCAGTTTAGTCACGTTGAATAGCTTCTAAAATTTACATCCCAATCCATGTCACATAAGTAAAAAGAGGTCACTTTTAAGATGAGAGGGAAAAATGCCCGCTCACACAGATTTATCTATCGAAAGGAGTATTTTGTTATACTAAAACGATTTCCGAACTTAAAGTTCCCACTCTTAGATTCTCACACGGTGCATAAATATTAAACTACGTAATGCTTACCATCCACTTCAAAGTATGTGAAAAAATGTACCTCATTTGAGCAAAAAGGGGAGACTTGCGGTCGAAATGACGGGAGACAACTTTCCCCTAAAAACAGCCTAAGCTCTCAAGCATACATGTGCAAGTTGGATGGGTACAGGCGAAATTCTGAAATAATTCGAGTCAGCGGAAGATCATGGAAACACTAGAGGAAATTAACTGTTTGAGCACACATGCTGCCTGGTACGCGATTTATTTTGAAGTAAGGCGGCAGGAGGCCGTAGGTACGACCAGTGTGTGCCCACACCTGCTGGCTTAGGAACACATAGTTTAGCGTGAACAATATACCTGAATAGCAAATGTTTTCTGTTAGACTTACGAACATGATCAACGCTTCTGAGGAGGATCCGTGAATCCTGGGGATACACACACACACGCACACATACACACCTCCTGATTGACCAACATTCGCAACCTTGAAAGATATGAGGGACAATTTCGTTTTGGTCGTTATGGGGTTTTCTTTGTTTTTTTTTTCAACAACGTCTGGGTGATCTGGAAGTATATATTTCACCCTCTGTCCAACAGATCAAAAAAGTGTCCTTTATCGGGCTCATAGTGTGCTGGATTGCTCTCCTCCAATGTTTTTTTTTCGTGTGATGTTTTCCGCTTCAATTTCAGTTGACTGATACACTATTGCTTGCCAGCGTGGCACAGTCGATAACGTGGCTCGATACAGGACTGGGTTACTCCAGCTGCCAGTGTTTATCACTCTAGTTAACGGACAGGCTTTTGCCGAGGGGCTACCCTCACGCTGCCCGTTCACGACGGCTGCGTGCGCACACAAAGATAAGCTGCTGTAAATTTTGGAGATATATGGTGGAACGCAGTTGCGTCGTCATCCCTCACCTACTAAAATTAGGAAAAACTGCCTCAGAGGTTCAAACATGAGGTACGATGATAGATGGATTGTGTTCGTCTGAGTTATTACTAACCAAGATTTTACCAAGAACATTTGTGACTGACGGGCTAATTACTAGTTCGTTTGACTTATAAAGGCTGTCAACAAATGCGGTGGTTAAGCAGACCCATATAATGATATAACTATCCTTTCCAAGGCAACTCCTTTG
Source organism: Schistocephalus solidus (assembly GCA_017591395.1). Lineage (NCBI taxonomy): Eukaryota > Metazoa > Platyhelminthes > Cestoda > Diphyllobothriidea > Diphyllobothriidae > Schistocephalus > Schistocephalus solidus. The sequence continues at coordinate 202,248 of WEDG01004347.1, forward strand.
TTCAACAGAGCGAGAAAGGCAGTGGACCAGTGAATAAAATGGCCGCCAGAACGACATATCTCAGTTTAAAATCACTGAAATTCTGGGCGTGCTTTTCAAGCATAAGGTACCTTTCGAGACAGAGCATCTTGTAGATGGAGGGTTTGGGTTCGTCTGATACGATTCTGTGCTTTGCCTTATTTGCATTCCGTGCGAAGTTCGATGACCTTAGCTGCAAGTACCTAGAGAATTAAAAAAAATATGAGCGCCAAATACTTTCACAGATGACTTATAAACAAGGCTCATAATGACAACGGACTGTGGTGTTTGTGTCAGAAATCTGAAACCTGGCCTCAACAACCGCCCTATCAGTATGTAAACGGGATTGCCCTCTATGGTACTAGTGTCCACAGAGAGAGAGGCGTTTAACTTTATACATTTTGAAAAGGCCCTTTCTTTAGCCCTCAGTGAGGAGGGTTGATATTCACATTGATTTCGCATATCATCGCCTTTGACTGGTTGGCTTGGCAATTATTGAAACTGCGTGAATTTCTTAAACTGCATATTTCGTCAGCTTCCTTCGTAGTGAGTAGATATGATATTGGGCCTACGTGCGCTTTGTCCTGCTACACCTCCTAAACATGTTTTCATAAGACAATGTCTATTATTGTCATTTTATGATTTCTTTGAGTCAATTGTGAAAAGCTTTGCCACCCCTGTGGGATTCGAACCCGGATCAGTATGGGTAAGGCTGCGTACATCCAAGGTTCTTACCACCTGAGCCAGCAGACATCGTTGTCCATGCATTGACTCACAGGTGGGTCAAGTTACACACCAAGCCTACTGAAAGCTATGGAAACCACAAATTCGGATACAGTAAGCTGGCTGTCCAAGCAGGAATTCATAGGCAATTCATCTAAAATCCACCAGGTGACTACTATATACCTTTAATTAAAAGGTTCTTTGCGGATTTTATCAATTCATTTACCCTTATTGCAAAACTCAGCAGCCTCTTGGGGCAAGGCATGACTAAAGCCAACTTTCTAAACACCTGTTCTGCGACACCTTTGTTCATTTTATGCGTCAGTTAATATGTGAAATTTAACAAGAAGCCTCATTAATCGATTGAAACAAAAAAGGAGTAGAAAGTGATTTATGCAGTGAAGTTCTACAAGAGGATTAGTACCCTATGCTTAGGCTAAAGTTAGTGGAAATTGTATGTTAAAAAATGTACGTTCAGTACACTTGAAAATTTTCTTCTCACACTATTGTTTACGTCATGTGTCCAAGAAGAGTATGTCATGTTTCAGTTACGGTTTTACGGATTTGATTAGTCGTTTACAAGTACATGGTAATCTCACAGGAACTGGCTCTTTGCCGCATGAAACTGATTTCAGAAGGTTGAGGAATTGTAGGAAACTTAAAATGACTCGCTATTTCAAACCATACAAAGCAAGTAGGCAAATGCGTATCCCCTTAAACATTGATGGATTGCGTTAAGAACTAATTGAAAACCTACATCCACATCCAACCATGATCATTGGTCATCCTCGACCAAGATAGAATTAATTACTACAAAACACAACTGAACTCCATCATCCGTTATCTACAGCTCCGTTCTTGGACGTTTTCAGCTGTCGCCAACCGGTCGGCAACCTGGTAACTATAGTCTACAACAAACAAACGAATGCACTACAACTTCTTGGCTAAAACAGCAAGCACCCGCTGTAACACAAACAAGCTGTGTTTGAACGCTATACCGGTGAGCGGAAACTCTATGCAGCGCGTCAGCCTTCAAACCAAACGAGATTTATCTACTTCGAGTACTTTTCTGAGCTAAAGACTATCCACAAGCATTCGTTGAAAGGAAATGAATGTCACGAAGGCACCAGAAAGAGTGTATTCAACCGAAAACATGGTGAAACATTTCGAACCCTCAAGTGAGTCTCCAAGGCGTGGCTAAATCACTCGTGACTTCGGACTGGGAATAGCTCACAGGCCTGACTCATCCCCCCGTATGTGGTTGAAAGATCCTTCGTTACAGGAGACTTTGACGGCACTACACAATCCCCACTGCCAAGTATTGTTACGATCAAGGAAAGTGGGGACGGCAGAGGTCGCAGGGAATTGGGGGTCAGATTCAACACCACAGCCGGTTTTGTCGACGAAATCCTCGTGAATAATCGCCCTATAATGTGAGATGTCTGCAAAACTCTGCAGTTTTAAAAGAAAGTGAACTAGCTACTCAAATCGTCAGACCTCAAAAATCCCTCTCAGTGAACGCCCTTTTCCTTTTAATTGGTTTAAAGTTTTTAGGCCCCAATCCCTTTCCCGCGCATCAAAGGTATGACTCTGTATTGTTGGACAATAGTTAAATGCGCACTTATGCTGTATAAGTATGTAGGCTACGTAAGTCCCCTTCGTGTGAAATAGTTAAAAGCGTTTAAGATGAATGTGCTTCTCAAAAATTCCGGAAAATATATGTCTTAGTGCATTTTACTTCTTGATTATGTTACATAATCCAGCAAAACATGCATTTAAAACTATAGAAGTATTAGGCTGAAGATTAGAAGGACTGCAATGGCCACTGTTCAGGCATATTTTGTCCTCACCCACTAGTAGCGCAATCTCACCGGTTGGCGCACCCGAGGATTTTATTCGAATCCAAAGACCTAACGAACAGTTTACTTCAACGCTCTTGCCATTTTAATACCAGTTTTAGTTTGCAATCTTTGGCCACGTCTGTACTGAGGAGTGCCTGAGTGAGACGTAAGAAATTAAAGTAGGAGCACTGCACACCGTAGTACATGAGAAACGTTTGATAAACAGTTGTACGTAAGAGCATAATAAAGTAGTTTAACGCGTAGTAGTTAAGGGTTTGCCATTCTGTGTGCGTTGTTTGTTAGGGAAACGTTTTAGCTTATGATTTTTCTGCATCACCTAACAAAAGACCACCCAGAGGCTGTGAGAACACTGAGAATAAAGGCTTTTAACTAACTTTATTTCACTTTAAAATTCCGCATTTGACTTCAAAGGGCTACCTCTGTGCCGCTGAGCTGAGGCTTGCTCTAATCTCTACCTACCCCCAAATGAGGACGATCGATCGAGCCTGACATTTTACAGAAATCTTAAAAGATCACCGTAAAACGTATCAACTTAGCTTATACATCGCAGCAGGTTTAAGGTGGGGCTGCTCCCAGTATTTAACTGCAATCAAAGGTGGTTTTTATGTCACAAACTGATGGCCAGAAAAAAAGGGAAAATCTATTTGCATAAAAAAACTTTCTATTTTTTTCTGATGAAAGTATTTGCAATAAATTTGTGTTTCAGATCTAGCATAACAGTCCTCCCTCAAGCCCAAATTGTTTGAAGTTTGAAATTGCTATTGGCAACGAGAGTTGGATAAATTATCTACTTTAATTTGGGGTGAAACTGGTCTAAATATATTTCCTTAACTTGAAGCCAATATCCAATCATCCAGTGGCAGTCATTCGTCACTTAATCAAAATACAGGTTTAATTTGAGTAGCTGTAACCAACTGCCTATCCATATGTTCGCTTTGACCTTGCCAGCTAGAATGCGAAATGTTTGATACAAATGAGCTATTCCTGGAGCAACGATAAGACTTCGTTTTCACAAGAGTGAACACGGTTCAACCCATAACTATGAGCTCTACAATTTGAACCTAGATAAGCAACTGCTAAAGATTGAAATAAGAAAATTTTTGCAGTGGTTTCACGATTTCCGTCTTCTTTAACCTGCTTGAACTTTCTTTTTCAGCCTTTATCTGCAATCTAAAATCTGAACTAAATCGCGAATTTAGCCAAAAATGCCGACAGTCTATAAATCTGCCCCTGACGTTTTGGCTGTAAATGTATGACCGATCTCCAGTCATATTTATAGTATGTCGAAGTATCTTACTTCCATTCGCAGAGTTTTTCGTTAACTTTAGGAAAGTATTCGACTGTTGGTATGAGTACCTCTAATTTTGTTTTGAATGACAATAGAGAGTTATTTCCTTGTATTGTTGGCTTCGTTACGTTATATGGAAGGAGAGGTTAGGATTTGAGATAGTAGTAGGTTTAAGGTTATGAGGGTTAGGTTTTAATGTTAGGGTTCCGAGTGCTCTTTTTAGGATAAGCGTATGTTTGGGGTTAGCGCTACGATAAAGGACACGGGAATGGTTACCGTCCTGGAATTTAGCGTCAGACCACCTGTAATGCCAGTGGTTAATTATACTCATGTCTAGTCCGATCCTGTTTTGAGGTCAGAAATTATTCAGTTTATTCCACCTTCTTGGCCTTCATGATCTGGTGACTGTAGGTTCTGCTGTAATCTCAAATTTCGAGGGAGACAAATCAATAATAATAATAATAATAAGGAAAATCTGTAGAGACTCTTCTTGTTGTGATGGCACGGGGTTTTAATCTATTAATCTGGCAAGTTAGCAACAATCAACTTACCAATGGAAGTGAGCACTTGGGAAATCGTATCGTAAAGCGGTACTTAACGCTGGAATCCAATTGACCTGGCTTTAAGTCACATATCCGCATGGCCTAGTATTCAAATATGATAGGTTGATAACTAACTGCACGGAGATAATCGTCACATTTAGCCTGGTTTTTGCCAATGCCTCTTTTAAATCAATAATTTTCATGATCCATAAACACTACCTATCGCTAAGTCAGTTAATTCTTCTTGTTCACCACACCTATTCAGTGATATTCTCGCCCCCGATAATGAAACAAAATAATAAATAATTACGTGTCATTATGACCAGTCGGCACTTACCGATAAATTCGGACTACAGGTGCGATTGTGATTAAAGGAACTGCTGCATGCACGTTTTTGTGGGTATGACGGGCTGATGACGCTTAATCAGCCAGAAATGGCCATTCCAATCTCCCTTCTCTTTGTCGGTTTTGTTAATCTGAAGTTAACTCTGCCTGATGAAAGAATTAGGTTTACTGTTGTTGGCTAAAGTAGCTTTTTAGCAATGCTATTCACCGATAAAATCTCAACCTAGCATAACTGTGGTTCTTTCAGGATTGAAGATGTCTCAGACTGATGGATAAGCGTGCTTATCTTTTAAGGTAGAAAATGCACAAAGCGATAACTAGTAAAAATAAAACCTCTGTTTGAATGGTTTTCTATAATCACGTGCAAAGGAACTTAACAGACTTTGGGACCTACATTTCTTTACATCCGTAGTTTCGTGCCAGTTTCATGCCATAACGACGTTGGTAAGGTATTTCTTCACATGAAATCACTTTTCCCAAATCGGGCAATTGCACGGATCAGTTCATTCCATACTTTTTACTGTTGCCTGTTTTCCGGAGAAAATGTAAGATGAAGCAGTTAACAGGGAGTAAATTCGATTATAGCACACGACTAACGTGCTAACCCAGAATTCCAGAGAGCAAGAGTCGCCAGTCTACCGCGCAAAAAACGTCGTACAGGTGAATGCAGAAGAAGAAGAAGAAGAAGAAGAAGAAATAGAATAATCGGCAAAAGATTGACTGACCGCGAAAATTACTTGTTTATTATTATGAAGTTCTGAACATACACAGATTCTGTGTATGCCGGCAGCTCAGATGAAGCAATAACTCGTTTCTGTGCATTACGCCTATATTCAGAATAGACAGCTATGCATAAAAGGATTATTGAAGAAGTAAAAGCGAGACTGTAATGGTCATTTATGGCTTATTAGGTATCATCATTCGGTCATATCCAAACCGGTAGTTTGCAGACCTTTAGGCTCGAACCCGCGTTCAGAGTGGTTAGAAATGTAACGCTCTCACCAGTGCACAAGGAGCTCTTTGTTTTCTCGTTTACGATCGGGCATATTAACTGTGTCAGAGGGCACTTCTTTATCTGTCGAAAGAGACGAAGACGAAGGGGAGAAAAGTTCAAAAACTTATGGTGAAGTTTCGGAAACTGTCGCGTTCCCAGCTTCAGAGTAAAGTAGTTGTCAAGCCTGTTTATTTTCGCCCGGAATGCGAATGACTGCTAGGAGGTGACCATTTGGATCGCATCTTTTGTGTTTTAGCAAGGAATAGCGGTAAGTTATCGTTTGACAGAGAAAGGGATGCAAGTTGCTCTGGTTTAACTGGATGGAATTTACAGCCAATAAATTAAGCTTTTGGTGTTGAACTTCAATTCGAGGAAAATAGATTGTATAAGAGCTTACTCGGTCAAAGGGCCCACTAGAAAGGTGGGTAGTTGAAGACGGTATACGAAGCATAGTTCACTTCGATGTTGATATCAAACTTTAGTCAAACAGGAAAACTTATTAGAAACCATTGAAGAAGGGCAGCTTGCAGGCACTCTCGGATCAACACCAGGGGTAGAAAGGAAACACAAACGCTCATTATATTACAAATTTTCCCGCATCTCGTCAAGGAGAGCTTCAAGCTGTTGCTATCGGGAGAGTGAACAGAACAGGATGACTCTCACTGGGAAGACTACGGAAATGATAAACTGTCAGGAGATAATTGCAGCCTGAAATTACATTGAACGAGCTACCGTTTACTCAAGATAATGTCACGTCCTGATTATCAAGTCTGGTTCCGGCACTCGTTTAAATGTTTGAAATCATAATCGTCTTGGTGGAATGGTCGGTGACAAGTAAATCAACAGCTTTGATGCAAAGTCAATCAGTAGGTTGATTTTAGCAGCTTTTAATAACTCATTGACCCACATGTTAAACACTTGGCGACCTCAGTAAGATTCGAACCCACGCCATCAAGGGGAAGGCTTCAGTTCAGCCAACACTCTTGCCAACTGAGCTACGAGGCCCCCACTAGGATCCGTAAGTTTAATCACACTTAGGTTATGTTATCCGCCCAGCTTTCTGCAACATATGGAATCTACCAATTCTGATATATTAAGGTGACTGACCGTGAACTGGTAGACTCTAGATGAATTGCTTAGGAAATCCTACTTGAGAAGCCAGCCTAATGTATCAGAATTGGTGGATTCCATACGTTGCAGTAGACATAGTGGGTAACGTAACCCAAGTGCAATTTAACTTACGGCTCCCGGTGGGGGCCTCATAGCTCAGTTGGCTAGAGCGTTGGCTGTTTTAAAGCCTTTCCCTTGATGGCGTGGGTTCGAATCCCACCGAGGCCGTCGAGTTTATCACAAATGGGTCAGATGAACATAGTCAATCATTTTCTGGTCTAAAGAAGGCAAGTAAAGAGGGTGAGCATGGAACACCTTGGATTTTAGGAAGAGGATATAATAAAACTTGCCTGGTTTGATTAATTTTATTCGGAATGAGAAGAATGAGCTAACCGAGAATCAGTCCAGCCAAGGTTACTCCAATAAGCAATTTCCCGAGTCACTGAAAGGTAAACAGACAATCAATATAAGAGCTTTTAGATGTTTTGTTTATATGCAAATTACGGGTTCAAAGATAATGAAGAGAGTGTTTAGATTTTACTTAAACCAAATCGTTAAGCAGAATTTAAATAAGATGATTAACTTATGATAGGCCAAAGGAACTGAGGAATAAGATTAATTTAAAAACTCGAGGCATAAAATCAATTATACCAGTGGGTCATATATAAAGCAACATTGATGCGAGGTAAGATAGACCGGTAATTTGATGCATGCATATGAAAACCGGGCGATAGAGAACTAAAATAAACGTGCAAGGTTTGAAGATTACGCCTAAATGAAAGAAACTTTGTCATGGCATTCGCATTCCCGAACGAAATACCTCGCACACTGACGATGCCCACATACCCATAGTATCTTATTTACTGGGCGGTCAACAGCTTGCCGCCCTTACAGGATTAACAGCCTATGAGAAAACAAGAAACGAATCGAGGCTAACCAAGAAATTAATATTTAAGAAAACGAGACTCACACATTTAGTAGAAGTAATGCATTTTGTGTTGTAACGGTTCGATATTTAACATGTTGCGTTTTTACTGTAGCTGGAACTAGCCATTGAAAAACAACCTATCGAAATCGGTCGGAATGTCATATACGCCCCCTCTCTCCACCGAAAACAAGTGGTCTTGCGCTTGCCTTAAGCCTTACTGCTAATTTCCATGAAATTTAGCGGATGGCCAGCGAAGTGTCAACGTTTCCTGATCCCACAACCGACCTGGATTAAGGGAGAATATAAGCAACCCCTACCGTGGAGTCAACTGCATTTCACTTTAGGTTTCGTACAGGATATCTTTAGTTTCGCCCTCTGGCATAATACAGTGCATAATTTGAAAAAAATATGAATTAGCAGAAAGGTAGGGTGAATTTGCTGCAGGCAGGTATATCACAGCGATTGTGCGCAAGTGCAGACCGATTTCAATATAGTGCAACTTACCACATTAATTCCTGGGTAGGTACTGTGATTAAGAAGTTCAAGCATAGATTCGGGTTACGCACGTCAAACATCCTTATCTCATTTTGCTGCGATGGCTACGAAATTAACCTCAGCTTATTGAAGGTCCTCCAGGCAATTGAGGTAGTTGAATAGCCTCTTAACTATTAATAATTAATTAGTATTTACTTCGTCAGTTTGCAAAAATAACATTCCTGTTTCCCTTACTTACGCACGGTCTGCAACTTACTCTAGCCTAATAGCCAACTAACGAGTTTTGACCTTACTGTCAATTTACTCTGTATTTTATTCTATCCTTTGAATAATCCTTCCATGGAGAGAGGCAGCTCAATCAGCTGGAAAGAAACTGTCCCAGTTTCCAGTCACAACAGTCTAGACGAGTCCGCACAAACAAACGAGATTTGCCACTTTTGGTCTCGTAATGGATGACCGTTCACTCTAAGGGATAGACATCAAACAGTAAAACTTAGTCATCCAAGATATTTGCAAGAAGTAGTTAGTCACAGAGACACTGAACACTGTGGCCCAGTTGTATGCGACAGAAAAAACTACCTATCAGTCATCGAAAAAATAGAACTGATGCCTAATCAGTTCAAATAACGAAGGCCTTTGTAGTCCAAATCTCAGGTAAACTGTTTATTAGTAAAAAATAGTTCTCACCTTGGATAATTTGCTTAGGAGAGGCTCTTTATGTGACTACAGGGCCTCTAAGCATAATTGTCGACTTTTTTTTATCAAATTCTAAAGTACATATGCGAGGTAAGATAAGAAGGAAAATATGTTGAAATTCAAGATATGTTGCCTAAGGAGCTAGTTATTGCTCAGCGTCCATCGTCGGTTAGCAGTATCGCAATCCTAGACAACGAGGAACTATGCCGAAAACAGAATATTTTCACTAAGGAGTATTGGTTTTAACATAGGAATAGGAAACATCCTCAATATTACGGGTGGTCTTGGTAGGAAGTTTACACATTTTAGCGTTCCAAATACAACCCTAAAAACAAAAATAATAAAAACAAATTGATTCTAAGCCAAGAGCTGAACTTTACCTTAACCCTATCACTAATCTTGCATTACGCCTAAAACTATTATTGACCCTATTCCTACCTTGACTGTAACCTTAAAGCTGATTTCTCTGGAATTCAGCACAAGGTCACCTATTATTATTATTTTTATTTTTATTATTATTATTATATTAATTAGGTACCTATACCAGCATCTAACGCCCTGCTATTTGAGCCAATAGCGCATGACCTGTCGGTAGCAATCGGGACTACCCTCTTTTCCCTAGGAGTGACGTTTGTAGAGTTCTTCCGCTTGCAGAGGGAAAACTGACAGTTCCGTGTCCTCTTAAGAATGCGCTGCTGGAAACTTTGGAACTATTATGGAGACTGCAATGTATGTTGATGAATTAGAGGCCACCACATGTCAAACAAAATTCAAATGTGTTTTTAGGGTGGATCCGAAATCTCAATTCATTGCGTTGTATGCAAAACCTCCTAATTCTTAATTCTTTACCGTTACGCGACTGATTATAAGACTTCGAGTCGCAGCTCTAAGACAATATGCAATCATTTGAGGTCCGCAGTGTAATCGAAATAGGCTGATAGATGTCAGTATCAAGTTTCTCAGCTTCATTTTTAATCGCGGCTACATAAATACGTTCAATGCACTCCAAAATTGTTAATCTTTAGTTTATGTATTTCTAAGTTGTAAGCTCCTGGGCATAACCATTGTTTCCGGTAAGAGTGGCCAAGAGTGGCAAAAATATAAACCACTCTAGCACTGAGGTTCCCAAAATGACGAGGACACTATTATTTATTCGGTGATTGAGATCAATTTCAAAATTTCACAGATAGAAGTGTTGCTGAAGGTAACCACATACTTTACGTGATCCAACTGGGAGTTTTGCGAACATATGGAGATTGTTGAGCCTATTTGAAAATCACAAGGACAATTTTCAGTAAGTCAAATTATAAGGTAGTGTATTTATGTCTACCTGCTTCAACTGGGAGTTAAGACCTTGGAAGCTCCGAACTATATACACCCTAGGTTGATTATTTACAAGTGATAAAACTGGAAACTATACTCAGCATTTTGACCCGTGTTGAAAAACAAAAGTGAAACTATGACAGTTTTCAGCCATTCCGCAATTAGTATCCCTGACTACAATTTATACAACTCAAAGTATGGGTCAATTATGGGGTGAGTTGAACGACTGTATTCTGATAGCCAGTGGTGTGTACCTGACCTTTTCATGAAGGCTCTTCCGCTCACATGTTTCTGACTTGCGAATGTGGCTCTCGGAGATAGCAGATAAGCCTTTCTGTAATATAGTTTACCTAGGTCATGACCTCCGCCTGTACAGCAAATTGAATGGTTACCTTGCTAAGACGCATTACTAGAATTTTGCTGAACCCGACCTAACTAAATCTGTGTTTTTGATAAGAAGGCCAAAAATTGCGTTGAACTCCATAAAATATTGGTAGTCATTTGTAAGCGGGTAAGTTGAATGTTAGTCTCTCGCCCTCAAAAACGAGTCAAAAAACTCTTAAACGAGGCCATAAATTGTGATGAACTCCATAAAATATTGGTAGTCATTTGTAAGCGGGTAAGTTGAATGTAAGTCTCTCGCCCTCAAAAACGAGTCACGCGGTCGCCCAGCGCAGGGCGCAGGGCGCAGACCAGGGCACGGCAGGCGCACCCGGAAAAATAGGACACATTGGGAGTGAGCTGGCAGGCAGAGGCTCATGTCACTCAGGCCTCCGATCTTCTTGACTCTGTCTTGATAGATGACCGCGGTGGGTTGGGGCGGAAGGAGTCGAGTAGATGCTAGGCCAGTCTACTTTAGACTAATTCACGGGCAACTCACGGTCACTGCTGTGGGACGCACGGTGGACATCTCTAGAAATGACGGTCAAACGGTGGTTAAATTTCGCTCTTTGATTACAATAATGCAGCCCAAAAACTAGGCACTTCTCTGCCAAAATTGTTGGTCTGAGCTGGTGTGTCTACATGTATTTGAATTCCCCGAAATATTAGCATATCGCCGAGGCTTCTGAATAATACTTGACTGACACTTTTACCTTATGTGCAGTCGCTGACAGTGGTATTATGTCGGTTTACCCCGATTACTATGCGCATATTGTACTGATTAACAAGTTTGGTAGCCATCGTAAATTCGCCCCATGAACGTTTGGTACAAATAAATATATTTATCAAATTATTCGGCACCAGGACCTGCCAAATCCTACCTAAAATTATATTAACGTCTTTACTCAGCATATGAATGCAGCGTATAAAAATTCACATTCATACCTTTCTTCAATTGCTATTCACTGCAAATTACCCCTAAAGTGGGTTATAGGTGTCCACTGAACATTCATTTAGGTGTTTAAAAACGTTTTTTATGTCAGATTTGTGATTTCCGAACCGTATGGAGGCTAAACACACCCCATGTACTCTACCCAGATTATGTCCGGTAGGTTTTTTCAGTTAGAAAGTTTTGTTCAGGTGTTTGATAAATGTGCGCACGTGACTGCTTTCATGAGGACATGGACACCTTACTGGTGCGGTCAGTTCTGTGTGCCTGTGGAACGCATAACGGTGGAGTTGACTAGAATCTAAAATAAATTACGTGAGTGGTCTGTGCCGACTTGCTCTCCTGTTTTGTGGTTGTTTTCACTTTAAACTTCCCAAGTACTAATCCATCTATTTAAGATCCATCGAAAATACATTTTACCCGCAGGAAACTTTTACCTTCTGATTTTAGTAATACCTCAACATTTCGCGGTTGGCTTTTTGCGGATTTTATACTTCATAGGTTTTCTATTAGGTTACGTTCCGCATATTTTTAATATTTCGCATACATTTAAGAGTGTACATTACAGTGTTCAAGGGCACAGGAAGTGTCAATAGGACAAGTGGAAAAATTAATAAGGTTAATAGAATTGACTGAAAGACTAAGTAAGCTTATATATATATATGATGATGATAGTGTGCGGCTCACTGATCTGCTTTAGGAACAATTATGTTCCGTTGTGCCCTGGAGCTCAGACAAGAGCCCTCACACGCGGTCGCATAGCGACATGTAGCATATATTGATAATGTGGAACCCACAAAGACAAGGGTGACCGAAATGGCCATTTCTGGCTTATTAGCCGTTATCAGCCAGTCATACCCAATCCCAAGTGTGGAACACCTGGTATACAAACACGCAACCTTTGGTAATTGAGTCGAACGCTCTACCATTAAGCAGATCGGTGAGCCACACACTATCATCATATTCCCGATCACAACCGACAAAGCAACGAGCCCGTGCCTCAATGGTAGAGCATTCGACTCAAATACCAAAGGTCGCGGGTTCGAATCCCAGGTGTTCCACACTTGGGATTGGGTATGACTGGCTGATGACGGCTAATAAGCCAGAAATAGCCATTCCGGTCTCCCTTGTCTTTGTCGGTTCCACATTATCAACATATGCTACACGTCGCTATGCGACTGCCTGTGCGTACTCTAGTCTGAGTTCCAGGGCACAACGGAACATAAATGTTCCTTAAGCAGATCGGTGAGCCACACTATCATATATATATATATATATATATATAAAAGTGGATAAGCTCCTTCAAAACTAACCAAAAGTTTAACATCCATTTAAGTTTAAGAACTACTAATTAGGGTGGAATCACACTATTTATTATCTTGCAGTGTAATCCCAAGATATGAAGACATGCCAGGATGCTTTCGTTTGAATGCATTTTATATTTTTGGTCACCTGAAAAACCTTCAGCCGATGAAAAAAATGCCTATTTAAGTAGTGTGTATTTTTGCCTAGGTTTGTCTTGTCCTTACACATTCAAGTGCATTTTATAAAAATATAGATACTATTACTCTTTCTTGCACTCATTTAATAGCAACTCATGTCTTCCTCAACGGCTGGGTATGTTTCGGTTTTAAAGGCGTTTTCCAATTTCCAATTTATTTTATGCCCGATATGCCGTTGTATTGGCGACAATGGTATTCCATCTACAAGCTACATACCTTCCGTAGAGGAAATGCAATTAATTCCTGTATATAATTACGTGGGTATCATTAAAAATATTAATAAACGAGCATGTGCGATGCGATTCGAAGGGACCTTACACATTTTTAAAAATATTATAATTAAAAACGTCAGTAAACTAACAAATATCCCCTCTTTGAAAGAAAATTTTTAAGAAGACATGATTTTCTGTCGAATGCGTACGAGAGATTATTATCATCTATTTTTTCTATAAAATATACTCGGATTTGTATAGGCAGCCAAACTCTTTAGTTAAAATGTACACTACGCGAGTTGTCATTTTTATCTGGTTAGGCTTGTTACGGCAGAAGAAATTAAGTTTATTTGAAAGCCAAATCCTTGCGTGGCTGAAATAGCTTGGATTTACGCCCCAAGATAATAAATATTGGAATTCTTCCTGAGCACTTTTTTCCTAACTAAAATGCTTTTACCCTTTTGGTTAACTTTGCATGAGCTCGGTCACAGACTGTATATACTGTATATACAGAAATTTGAATCTCACCGGATGTCTTGGAAAGCGATCCGTGCGACATTTGAAGAATACTGTAGTCCCTCTTGGCGTAAATCTAAAAGTAAAGATGTTTCTTGTTTGTCCATAATTCCTTTTTCAAATGTCATGCTTAATGTGAAAAAATATGCAAAACTGCACGTTTATTCAACATTGCTGGCCTGACTTGTGGCAAACAAAAGACCTTTATTGAAGCAGGGATGAAAGAGTGCTTCTTTATTTTGCATCCTTGTAGCCATTGGAGTCCTGAAATCTCTGCAAGTAAATGCGTCTAGCGCACCACGTGATCAACTCGAAATTTTATTTTTGTGTATTTGACTGACTGATCGGTTTCTGCTCTTTTTCTGAATGCTTTAACAATACACTGTAAGTTTAAGCGGAGTTTCGCCTTGCATTTGGTAAAGTTATACGAAAATTAAATCAGCAGTAATTGAAGCGACGGTGCCATCGGCACAAACCCCGATGTCCACCACGTGCATCCAGCTAGGTGGTCGTAGCAATGTTTACGTCTGCATGCATTAGTTTAAAGTGGTAGCACACGGCATCAATCGCACCCTCTCCTGCCTCACCCACATGGGCCTGTTGAGAAAAAAAGAAAAAAAAATAACCACGAGTACTGTTGACTCTATCGGGTGCATGTGGCTGGTGCGGTGTGCGCCTGCACCTAGGCGTGTAACCACAGCCCCAATGTGTGGCGGGTGTTATGCGTGGGCATTCCCAATAACGCCTGCCATGAACTGATCTGACCTCGAATGGTTCCATTCCATTTACCACGCGAACCGTTTGCAGGGTAACGCACATTACAACCCACGGGATCTTTCCTGTTGTAGTTGTTAGCTTAATATAAGCTCTCTGTGGATCAAATGATATATATGTGGGAAGTTCTTATGGTGAAATGGTGGTACTTGGGAAAAAAACATTCTTGATCACAAGCGCTACAGCTCGAATCCGTACCTTACATTTAGAGTGTTTAACCTAATATCGAATGAACATAGGGTCCGGGTTGATATATCAGGTCTTTCGGACCTGGGGTGGAGATATGAAGGACTGGCGATGGCAATATACTCACTCACTCCTTGTTGGATGATATATATCGGCCATTTATGTCAGTTGGGATGTGCGCTGAGTGCCGTGGGGATACAGTCCCCGGCTTCGTACTCGTACTAACAGTAGCACAACGTACCTTTGCGCATTTTATTACAGCAGCGTTCTATCCTCCGCCATTGTGCGCTGTCTTCATTGGAAAGTTTCATCGTCGTTTTCACTTTCGTAGGGCTGTGGTCAACCCGGTACATCCTAGTACTGAAACCTCTGCCAACTTTCTTATTAGTGAAATTTTTTTCATATTAAGTAGCAATCGATCAAAATTATTGCCGTTATTGGTAACAGCGCCGACATGGCATGTAAAAAATAGGGTTTTCAAAGGCATTGCCTATCACCCTCACCAACAAAACTGAAACTGCACATATTCAAATGATGGATAAGAATAACATCAGGGCCATTGAATGCTTTACATTCACAGAAAAATCGACATAGCGTGCTGCAAACCTTAACCTCGTGGCAAAAGGGTAAAATAAGGAGCAAGTTATCATGTAATGAAAACCAGACTATCGTCGCATTTGGAACACTAGTCGTAAGTTAATTGAGCAAAATCAGGCTAAGCTCGGTCGGTTTTAACAGCGACATTACATGAATTGAGTTGCATTGTTTTAACCTCTAATGACGAAAAACTACAATTCACATGAGAGTTTATTTAGGTATTTGCAAGTTGCTAAATTTACGCCACCGGGGTATCAATACAAAATAGACCTATTAGGTTGGTTAATACTCTTTGATCGCGCTAGGTTGTTACCTTGCGTACTTCAGTGAATGACGGACTTTCGTAAAAAATACGAACAGAGGGAATTTCGGTCAAACACTAAAAGCCTACAATCTTTCTAAACTTTGTCTTAACACTAGGCAACTGACATAGTTTGGCAGTCTCCGGTAAGAGGTAGGCATGTGCATTTTATTACTTGTTTGATCAGGATTCAAAACGATCAAGAGGTAGGCTTAGTATGTACAGGATGGTCCAGCAAATTAAATTTGCCCATCGCGCAATATAACACTTTGGATGCAGT
Source organism: Schistocephalus solidus (assembly GCA_017591395.1). Lineage (NCBI taxonomy): Eukaryota > Metazoa > Platyhelminthes > Cestoda > Diphyllobothriidea > Diphyllobothriidae > Schistocephalus > Schistocephalus solidus. The sequence goes on from WEDG01004347.1 coordinate 218,270, forward strand.
TTCTCATAATCAAATCCCAAGGAGCAGATACTTAAAAACTCCAAGAAATATTTCAAAAGAGTACAGAAATATTTTGTGCACAAAATTGGAAACAAAAGCTTGGAAATCTTCACTAAAAGTTAACGGTAGATATCTTCATGTTGATATAAGTTCTGGTGAGTAGAAGAAGGCCATTAAATAGTTGCACAAATTACGCAATTTGACGATAAGGCAAGATTTATTAGTTCATCATTACATCGATTCTAACACAGCGTACATGTACGTTCTGATTGTATTAGAGTTGCAACAAATAGTAGTGTAAGTTTTCTCATGTTTTGTTTCCAGGCCAGTCCCATAAGGTATAAGGTAGCTAAGCTTCCGAGCGCAATGCGTTTACTGGTGGCAAGTGTGCAACTGGATTTTCTTACAGGTACAAGTTTATTTTTGTAAAAGCTTCAGGATTTATCTACTTAAATATTGCTTATCGAATTGATTGTAACCTCTGTTCTATGAACCTTAGCTGCTTCGTGGGATGGACACGACACACCTAGGCTAACATACTTTAAAAAGAATGCTACCACGGGTTTTCAAATTCAAAATAACATTCTGTTGTAAATAATGGGTAGTTGAAGCCTCGATTCTTGTTGTAAAACAAGAAACTTTCGAAATAAACGAGAAAATGCTATGCAAAGTGGGGCGTCGGAAATAAGCACTTTAAAACTGTGAGCCGGATACCCAATCAGAGCTACAAGAACCAGATATGGAAAGCATTTAGTGGTTCGTTGGCTTTTGATGTTCTGCTCCAGTAGGACATTGCCCATAAATGAATTTTTTGAGGTGTTATGCATGGATTTAATTTCTCAAGGAACCTAAATCACTGGAGGCATGTTTATTGCACAGGGTAAATCACAAATGGAGTGGTCAGATAAAATGGCTTGCGCATTAAAAGAATATTCAGAGCGTAAAGGTAGGTGTTACTGTACCTTGAGCAACCAGAGAATGGTAGTCGTGCTTTGTAAATTCTGATAGATATCAAGATGTAGAAAGAAAGAAAGAAAGAAAGAAAGAAAGAAAGAAAGACATCATGCCCCTATCCAATAATATTTGCATCGGCCGAATAAGCTGCCATCATTATCTCTGAGTTTGCAGCGCAGTTCGGTTAGTTAGTACAATCTTCTATGACGTTGGCTGTTGCCATTGCGGTAGAATAATATCCGTACAAACTCTAGAACCTATAAAAATCCCATTTGGAACATTTTCCTTTTTCCTTAACCCAGCAGGTATGTGAAACTCAGGTAGCCATTTCAGGCAAAATTAAAAGGCCAAAAATGGGAAAGGCTAGGCGCATTATAATGCCTATATCCGGCCAAATGAAGTTTACTTCCTTGCGTGAGATGAGAACAAGATATGCCCACATGATGAGCTGTAGGTAGTGCCTGTTTTGAAGATCGAATTCATAGTAATCTCCAGTTGGCTTTCCTGTGTAATGAATCGCACTGTGAACATTAAATGTTCCTATATATATGTTGGTCAAACAGGCAAAATGTTGAGGTAGTGTGCGCACAACAAACAGCTGATCCTGCCAATGACAGCCCATTTATTCCAGGTTGCTATCCACATGTGGTCCGTGCGTTCAAGTTCATAGCTTGGTAAAAGTCATCCAACACGAGTGGAGGGTTAAACGTTCACTACTGCTGGGCCTCGCATGAAAACTAACTTGACGACCCGACTGTTCGTCGCTTTACTTTTGTGAACTACAAAAAAAAACACGAACGGATGTTTCGCAACGGAATTATCCAGTAGTTGTTGCCCGTTCTGAAGATCGACGTCCTGTTCCTGTGCTTGAAAATCTCATTTTACTACAATGTGATTTGCTTGTGATCCTCGTGGATTTTGGGAGCGAAAACCTAGATACAACGCATTTTGGTACGTTTGAAAACGACATCAAGGAATAAACTTGGTATTTGTAGCCTGCGAAACCCCTCGCATCTGCATTGCGCAGTTACATAAGATAGTCAAAGCAGGCGTGTCTGGGCCTCTAGATATTACCTTTTCTGTCAGCATGTGAAGTCATTACGTATTTGCCGAACATAACTCCATAATATCATAAACTTCTTTTCTCGTATGCGCGTTGCGAAGATCTAGACGTCCGAGGATCGCCTGAAGTAGATAAGCTGCCCAAAATTACGTGTGCCCAAAAACCTTTGCTCGCGTCAAAGCCTTGACAAAGCGGTTAATAATAATCTAACACCGACAGGCAAGAGTTACAAAAGGCTCGTTTTAATACCATCAAGTGCCTGTTGTGATATACCTATGAAAGGGCATATGATGCGATTCCACTTATATCCAATAGTCCTTCTACTACTATCCCTAAACAAAGGACGAAGGATACCTTCACCTAGAAAATGACCTAAATTTTTTTTTCTATAAATTTTAATTCGCTTATCTATGCAAGTATACTGGACGAATCTCCAGCGGGAAAGTACCAGTATAGAACTTAATTTGGGCCAAAGTTCAAAGGTGCGGAAGCCCCCGGTTGATGGAGGAACTTATAACAATATTCCAGATGTGGCAATTATCTTAGTTCCAACCGCAAAATTAACACGAAACAAAAACTTACCCCTAAACCTAAACATTTTTCAAACCCTTAACTTAACCGTCAATCTTATCTCTCTGGAGTTGCGGGCAAGTAGAATTTTATTATGGCGGGCTCCTTTACCCTTGTCCTGACTTGCGGAGCTCACCTTAGCTTATTTCCCACTTAACCATATCCTGACAATCGTCAGTCCTGATAATTACACAATACGATAGGCTTTTCCATATCCTTCTCTGTCTACTTTTGTGCTTTTAAGCGACTCCTACTCATCGATTTGACCTTGTTGCTTTCCTATCGATCTTCTGTGGTGTAGACGGGTACTAGTTGGGGGAGGCACCACACAGGTAGCATTAGCTCACTTCATTTGTCTCGTGTACGCGGTGAATGCTCTTTTGGTCGCCTCTAACTGTTATCCAAATCTCACCCGTGGCTATTCGAAGCTGGGTTCTGCCCAGCGGCCACAACCCAGGCAACCACCACGACCGGTGTTGTGTGTGTCCCCAGACTACCCTCCTCTCCCCTCCTCCCTGCTCTGTCCCCTCAAACCTTTTCTCCGCCCATCCCCCTATCGCCTCCACCCCTGGCCCTCACCTTTACCTCTTTGCTCACAGTCGAAAAAGTAAAAACGGCGGGCGCGACAGCATCACGTAGGCGTCCCCGGATGAATCGGTCATTCTCTCCCTTAAACAAATCGTGACCAATAGTGGAGTTCGTTAGCCCCTGAAATAACTTCGCAGCCCTAATTTGGGGGCAGCACTACTTACCCTCTAACGGGGGACGGGGCTGAGAGGGTGCCCTAAGCCAAAGCCGGGGCTCACGACAGCTGCAGCCGACCATGGCTCGAAAATTGCAAATAAAACGGTCGAAAAACTAGGCAATACCAACAAGCCTTCTCCCCATACCCCCTACCATAACTTCCGGGGTATCCCTCGGGCTGCTCAGGGTGAGCCCGCTCACCCTAGCAGTCTAGAATATTCAATCTCTTTTAGCCAATCCGAAGACAAACCGTGCCGAACGGAGGGTGGTGCTAGTCGCTCGGGGACTGGCTCACTATAAGGTTGACATGGCCGCGCTCACAGAAACCCGATTCTTTGAGCAAGGCCAACTGGAGGAGGTGGGTGCCGGCTTCCCCTTCGTCTGGAGTTTCCGCCCCCAGGCAGCGTGACGCGACGCCGGCGTCGCTTTTACATCCGGATCGGAATTTTGGGACGTCTACCCTGTCTGCCGAAGGGCATCAATGCTCGCCTGATGAGCCTCCGCCTGCGTCTTCTGGGAGACAAGTTCGCCACTATCGTCAATATCTACGCCACGCGACGACCAGCTCCGACGAGGCAAAGAACAAATTCTAGGAGAATCTGAGCGCCCTTCTGGCGACTGCGCGGAAATCCGATAAGCTGATTGTCCTTGGTGAATTTAACGCCACAATGGCACGAAACATGCCATGTGAAGAAGTGTACTGGGCCCCCATGGTCTCGACGGCTTCAATGAAAATGGCCTTCTCCCACTACGAACCTGCGCAGAGCACCACCTCCTCCTGACCAATAACGTCTTCTGCCTTCTGATGTGGCAGAAGGCGACCTGGGTGCAACCCCGGTCGAGACAGTAGCACCTGCTGAATTCTGTCCTCGTCCGTAGAAGAGACCTACGGGACATGATGATATTAAAGGTGATCCCAGGTGCCAATGGATGGACAGCTCATCGCCTCGTAATCTGCAAGATGAGATTTTGTATACGGCCACGCAGGAGACCCGAAAAGAAGCGACCACGAGTTAAATTGAATACTGTTTTTTTGAATGGCTTGCTCACCATCTCCATTTCAGCAACCAGCCAGCCAAACTCCCAGTCACTGACGAGGACGCCTCCGTGGAGAGCCGATCATGTCAACTGAAGGGCACGGTCTAATAAACTGCCCTAGATGTTTTCTGTCGCGCACGTCCTCAACACCAGGACTGGCTCGATGACAAAGACGCAGCCATCAACATTCTGCTCGCCGAGAATAACTGGTTGCATAAAGCCTACCTTGACTGTCCTGCCGATGCAAACAAGGCAGCCTTCTATCGAAGTCATCATCATATGTAGCAACGCTTGCGGGAAATGCAGGACACCTGGATGAATCGCAAGACTGAGAAGATCCAAGGGTTCACGGATCGTAGCGAATGGAAGAACTTCTTCGCTGTGACGGTCTCCCGTCAAACAAACCGCTCCTCTTCTCAGTTCTGTTGGAACTATCCCATTCAGTGAGAAGACGCAAATACTGAAGCATTGTTCCGAGTACTTAAGAAGCGTTCTTAAAAGACCCTTCACCATCTCGGACGCCGCCGTCGACCAATTTCCTCAAGTGGAGATCAACTCTGAACTTGATCTACTGCCCTCTCTTTAAGAAACCATCAGGGTCGTGCAAAAATTCTTCAGCGGGAAAGCACCTGGATCAAACCTTTTCCCAGCTAAGGTTTACGAGCATGGTGGCCCTAAACAGCTGAATCAGCTCTCAAAATTCTTCCAGGAGATGTGGTGCCAAGTTCAAGTCCCTCAGGATTTCAAGGACGCCATAATTGGGCGGGCTTTTGAAATTGAACCGTCATCTTTTCTGCTCTCCATTCGCATGTGAATCCTCTTATATATACATGGATTGGCCTATTTCACCCATTTAAAACTGAAATTCAACCCTATTTGTTTATTCGAACAATAAAAATGAGGTCATCAGCGCACGACGCCGGCCATATTGATCCAAATTAATCGATATTTAGAGGCGCATTCAAGGACGATTCTTCACGGTGAATGGAGGACATTTTTGCTGATTTTTTTGAAATTTTACTTTCAAAATAAAGCGTAGCTCTCTCTCTCTCATCCCCACCAGAAAACGGGGAACCACTAACCCTGTGACAAACACAGAGGAATCTCGCTGCTCAACATCACCAGCAACATCTTCGCCCGCACTCTCCTCAATCACCTCAACAGTCATCTGGAACAAGGACTCCTCCCGGAAAGCCAATGCGGTTTCCAACGACACTGCAGAACAACCGACATGATTTTCGCAGGTACAAGAGAAGTGCCAGGAGATGCAAACCCACATCAATACTACCTTCGTGGACTTGATAACACGGTGAATCGCGACGGGCTGTGGAAGATCATGCAGAAATTCGGCTGTCCCAAACGATTCACGCACATAGTCGGTCATCTCCATGGTGGCATGATGGCGTGCGTCACGGACAACGGAGCCATCTCAGAGGCATTCGCAATGACCAAAGGAGTGAAGCATGAATGCATCCTTGCGCCTACCCTCTTTGATCTCATGTTGCCTGACATGATACTGAACGCCTGTCGTGATGAATGCCCCTGGATCCGCATCGCCTACGGAATGGATGGCCAACTTCTCAATCAACGGCAGATGCGTTCCCAGTCGTGTGTATCGACAAACACCATCCACACACTTCTCTTCGTCGACGACTGTGCGCTCAATGCAACGAGGGGGCTATGCAAAGGATCATGGACCTCTTCGCTGCCACCTGTGACGACTTCGGACTTCGCCTTACCATGGAGAAAACGGTGGTCATGCTTCAGCCGCCGCTAAATACCACATACAACGCTGCTCGCAAGAACGCTCACCTGAAATCCGTAGATACGTTCACCTACATGGGCAACAACCTCTCAAGCAGAACCAAAATCGACGAAGAGGTCGCCCACCGGATCGCCAAAGCCAGCCAAGCCTTCGGATACATGCAGAACGTCGTCTGGAATCGACATGGTCGCCACATCAGCACAAAACTGTAACACAACTGCACAAAGCTGTAATATTTTGAACGCTACTTTATAGAGCGGAGCCTTGGACGATCTACCGAACGCAGGCGTGGAAGCTCAACCACTTCGACATCAGTTGCCACCGCAGAATACGAAAGCTGAGATGGCAAGACAGGATTCTGGACCTAAAAGTGCTTAAACGAACAGGACTCCTCAGCATCTCCGCTCAGCTGAGACAAGTGCAACTTCACTGTAGCGACGAAGCCGCGAGGATTGACGACGAGCGACCATCCAAAAGACACTTCTATGGAGAAAAGGCCACGGGTTCTTGTCGACAAGAGGGTCAAGCACACCGCTACAAGGACACTCTGAAGACTTCCTTGAAGCACCTGCAGATCAACCCGGTGACCTTTGAGGACCTCGCCCAGAACCGACCAGCCTGGAAGAGGACAGTAAAGACAAGAGCAGCAATCTGTGAAGCGAACCGGATCGCCACCGCCAAGGACGGCACGCAAGTCACAAGCATCCCGAACCACCACCGCCAATGCCCAAGCCCTCCCAATATGCCCGCATTCTCATTGCCACTTCCGCGCGTGAATCGGCCTGATCAGACGCCTCCGGACGCATTGCAACAACAATCCAACAATTTCAAAATATACATCAGCTTACATATCTACCAACCCCGCTTTGGAACCCACGACGAGCACCACTGCCACCACTTCTCAAAATCGCACCACAGAAGGAACCACCCGCAACTACGCGCCACCTGATACCACCAACACCGCCCACACTATGAGCGATGGGAACTCGGTCCTAGCCTGTTCTCCTTGCGAACGCACAGTCACTTCATGCATCGGCCTGGTCGGTCACTTGCGAATCTATCGCATATAGACTAACGAACAAATGTCTAGAACACCAGCACTTAGTAGAGCTCACCTCCTTGACTTACCTTGCACATTCACTCACCACATGGGCCTATTCGGTCACATGCGCACCCACCAAGCGATGCTGACACACCTAAAACATCTTTCGCATCCACCGGCACCATCACCCCCAGCCCTCCCATGAGCTCGCGCCCCAGTATCGGCAGTAAAACCCCACCGTCTCAGCTACTCCCGGCCTATCCTGTCCTCATTGTAACCGCACATGTACCTCAAGTATCGGTTTGGTCGGTCAAATTCGAAAACATCGAACGGAGACTGGCAAACCAGTGCCAGGAACACCAACATGCACGCATATTCACAAACAGCATGAACATATTAGGCCACATGTGGCTTCATGAAAATTTGAGGTAAATCAGCTAAGGCTGGATCAAATTAACGCACACTACCTCCAGCAATACATTCATATCATCCCCATCATCATCGCGCACCTGAAACTAACATGGTGTCCTCGAAACAGGGGCTTGGAAGGTTGCTAACTGACACTATGTACCAGATCAAGTCATCAGCCCAGGGTGTGTTGTGCGTTGAGTGGCTGGCCAGAGGATTGGAAGTCAGACAGCCATGGTTCCTTCTTATCCCCTGGTTTTGGGAATCCTGGTGTGCGCGTTAAGTGGGACAGGTCGCGATGCGTTGCGCGAAGATAGGTACACCGGCACTGTCAGCCAATGCGCCCACTCCCGCATCAGAAAACTGGCCGGCTCGGACGGTGGTCTGTTTCTGGGGGTGGGGGAGAGGATCTGCTTGACGGCTCATTGCATTTTCCTCACTATAAACAAGCTGACGCGCTTGAAGCTATCACGGTGCGCTAAAGGCCGTGATTTGGAAGGTTGCCAACTGACGGGATAACTGGGACGACGTGGTCAGCCCACTGTGTGTCTTTGTGCGGATTGGCGACTGGCGGACTGAGAGTCCGGCTGCAAAGGCTCCTGCTAAATGCAGCCTTTATGGCAGACCCACTCAGTTGGGATCCGAGCCGCTCCTCCCTGTGTTTTAGTGTTCCAGTTTTGTGTTGAACCACAATGCGTGGGCCTGTGCTCTCTCCTATCTACGGTCATCTTGACTCCATCTTCATAGTGGGACCAGATGGGGGAGTGGAATAGAGTTTGGTAGATGCGGTGTAAGTCTATTCATTAAAATCCAGTGCAAGTCACCGTCCTTGCACCATCCTTATGTGGTGCATACGGTGAAATATCGTCGGAAATGACGGTTGGAATATCGTTCTTCAGAGCAAATTCAACTTTGTGTGTTTTCAGATTTATTAATCGTGTTCCGCAGGTACAGGTAGTAGTTTACAAGTCTTCCCGAAATATATATATATATGTCTGCTGGGAAACTTATACCACAAAGAAAATATTTATAATATCCGAGATGCCACAAATACTATTGCCCGCTAGATATTTCTAAGCGCCTCTAGAACTCAATATACTATTTTTACCTGTTCGTTTATGCGACAAAGAATTAAAACAACAATTAAGATAATTGAAACTGAAATAACAAATTCTAGCTTGTTAATTCTCATTATGCAGCCGCATCCAAACCGGGATTCGTAAATCCTGATGGTATAATCCACTTTCTCGCATTTGTAAATCCAACCCTCTATCCTTTAAGCGATGGATTCATGGTCTTGTCAGTTACAATCGGGTATGTTTATTATAGTTCAGAACGCTCAAACATTTCTTTGCCGGACCTATTCATCCCATTAAATCACTGGGCTCGATTTGTAGCTTTCTTATCAGTCACATTGTGATAAGGAATTTATGCTAATGAAAAGGCGATTCGAGCAGAATTTTTAAATGACAGATGTTTAGGTCAGATTTGTGATGGTTAAAACTCAACGGGACGTTAAGCGCGTATTGGCACTCCCCTCACATATTGATATAATTTTACATGAAACAGGTTAACTTCCATTCAGACTGAAGAACTGCTTCACCAGGCATCATGATTCAATAGTTAGAATGCTCATCAACTAAATCAGAACATTCATTTTCAATCCCATGTTGTTGGTAATGCGGTGGATTAAACGAATGAAGTTTCATACGTTTAAACTAGAAAGACGGGATCAGGCTGTACAGTAGTTTTCAGAGAGTCAGAACAAGTACATCAACATCATGCAATGCTGAGGCAAAACCTATACCTTCTCTGCATCATTTTAGCAGTGATGACCGACGAGAGGAGAAGAAATGAGCCATTATTATTACCATTTTCGCTGTCCCTGACAGCATTTCCGAGCTCAATATTGACGATGTGGATTCCTTACTGTTAGAAGGAAGACCGGTGGTTATTTTTATTAAGTTAGCAAAATTATATTTCCCAGATGTATTATACCGATCTTTTTTAAACTCGTTTCGGTGGATTCGAACGGTAAGTGCGAGGACTATGAAGCAGAATCAATAATTAGGGAGCCATTTCCGAATTTCAAGTATGTTTAGTTTTAAATGGCTATTAGAGTACGGATTTGCCTACACATACATACAGGAATAAAAATACTGAGTGGATTTTAAATTAATCATTCAGCCTCAGAATAATTTCTTTGTTAGTTTTAGTATCTGAAGCAGTAAACGCGTGATATAGGACCGGCATGCTGATGGGGGTTCCAAACGCTCGTCAAAAATGCAGGTGTAATCTTAATGCTTATCAACTACCTATAAGCGTAACTGTGAAGGATGCTAGACAGGGAAACCTTCGCGGGCATCATCAGTACGCTTAGGTTTGAACGAAGAAAGGACCATAGAGATTGTTAAGGTCATGGTAGAATTGCCAGAGAAGTGAACATGATAAACTCATTTCTGATTTCTCAGACCACCGACAGAAGAACCCGAATTGATCGTCAGCAGCCCGTGTAGGGGTCGACACCGGGGAGAAGGTAAGAGCCGCAATTACCATCGCCTTAAGTCCCGGCAGATGCAATGACGGACGAGGTTGTAGCAGTTTGCAAAAGGGGAAGAAAGAGGAGAACCGCGAAGACCGAGGGAACCATTAGAGTCGTCAATATTTCCAAATGATGATTGAACGCATGAGGGGACACAAAATGGCTGGGAAGATCGTCTTTTTTAAAAAGAAGAGGTGCATGAGAAACAAAGCTGCTCCACAAGGGTATATGCAGCAGCATGGTAAGTTGATTCTGAGTGGAGTACGAAAGGATAATGGTAGATCAGGCAATTGCGTAAGAAGAAGTAGACATAATGCACTCAGGGTTGCTATTTGGCATGAGAATCAAGGATAAAACTGAGGCCTGCACAAATCAGTATTATTGTAATTCTGATGATGGTTACTGGCAAAAAAAACGGAGGTGGTTTAAAATGAGCGCGCAAATATGACCTATTTGCTTGACAATCTTTTTACTGAGGGATGGATTATAAAGACATCTTACTTCGTGGGGTAGACGGTGCATAGAAGACAATTTGGAAATGGTTTTCTACATTCCCGATGGTCCTTTCTCGGGGTCATGGAGAAAGCGGCTCGTATAGGATGAGAAAAATAAGGGTTAACTGAATCAGTGTTAAGATATATATATGCAGTCTTCACTTGAAAGCAGACAGATAACTTTATAACATTATATGGATTGGCAAGTTATTCCAAAGAAAGCAATACCTGGAAGCGAAAAAGATAAAGTGTGTAAAAGTGGAGGATATGGGAAAAGGTATAGTTAGTGAAGAATTACCTATCTTGTACGGACGACTAACGGGGATATGGGCTGAAATTCGGGGAATATTTGAACTTTTATAAAGGCGGAATAAGAGGCAGAAGTCAGCTACCAGTCTCTGAACCCATATCAACTTTAGGTTAGTTAGCTGGCACTTGGTCGAGTAGGAGGTAGTTGAAAGTTTCGTTGGTAGGAGTATCCGAGTAAAATGTCTTTGGATATGTTCAATTTTAGAACGCGTACACGCAGTCATTAAACCAAAGAATGGGCAGAAATATTCAAGAATGAGAAGTACAAACATTCGATAAAGTTCTAATTTAATTTTAGGAAGATAGAAATTATTAGAAATAAAGCCAAAACTCTGGGCAGCTTTGGCCGTAAGTCTATCGGCATGAGAAAACAGATCTACATTATGGGTGTAGCTTAAACCTAAGTTCTTGGTGATGGAACATTCAGTTATAGAGATGCCTTGAAAATAACTGGAGGTTTTAGTCTGTCAAGCCCAAGGCACATGTAAAGACACATAGAATATTAGAATTAAATTTGCCACGTTGAGCTCCACACGGATAGAGCATGCAAGTCTGAATGGATTTCTTCTAAGCATTGATAAGGCTGTAGATTTAGAGAAGGAATATAAGCATTTAAGATCGTTCGCATAAATAAAGACTAATAGTGTTTAACTGCGGATGAAATATCATTTATGATAACCAAAAACAAAAGAGGACCTAGCACGGTAGCTTGAAGGACATCACTTAGAATAGGGGTCTCAGCAGAAAATGAGAACCCAAATATGGCCTCTTGTTTCCGATTAGGTAGATATGACGTAATGAAATCATTAAGTGGACTACGAAGTCCTAAAGCTTCCAACTTGACTATGAGTCTCCTATGAGACACTTTTTCGAAGGCCTTACCACGATCAAATAGATAACGACTACAGATAGATAATCATTACGAAGAGATTTTAATAGATGTTGAAAAGACATGTGATATATTTCACAAGAGCGATGAGGTAGGAAGCCATGTTGGGAAGAGCTAAGAAGTTGATTGGTTATGCAAAATCTGTAATTTGTAGGGCATTTACTTTTTCAAAGAGCTTAGCAAGAGGAGGCGTTTTATGAACACCGCGATAATTGTGAAAATCCGAGTGTAGGCCAGATTTAAATACCGTAATTATAATAATAATAATAATAATAATAATAATAATAATAAAAGGTCTTCCAATAATCAGGAAAGAAACCATTTTCAAGAAAAACTGAGAGCACTTTGCGTAGAAAAGGAAAAATCTCTTAGTTGTGTAATAAGGGAAATTGGGGTGTTGTCAGGTGCAACTGAGTGTGATTGATTATTTCGGCTTATGTGTTTTTGTAATATTTGTAGGAACACAATTAATGGTAGTGAGCAACTCATGAGATGTCAGAGGAATTGAAGGGATGTGATAGGTTCCAAGGGTAAAATTTTTGGCAAAGAAGGAATTAAACAATTCTTCTTTGTCTAAATCATCTTTAAGAAAATTATTTTTGCAATCAAGTAAGAACGGAATGACTTTGTGAGATTAAGCTGAAGAACGGAAACGAAATCCTTGAGAAACCTATCTGGAAGAATTAGCATCGTCTATTGCTAGATACCCCCTACGCTTTTCTCGCGTGATCCCTCTATTTGAAGCTAATTAAAATATTTGTGCGATCCTAAAGTGGACCGATCGATAAATTATGGACGGATCCTTAAGCCGCTTTCGTAAGTTGCTAAGTCAATTTTGAAGAAAGTGTGGGAACGTGGAAGTATCATCACTTGATACAAAGATCTTTTGCGGAATGAAATCGAGGAGGCCTTCCGCTTGGTCTTGCAGTGTATCGTGGAAAAAAACTTGGATCAGTATTTGACCAATCCAGAGTGCTTGTAAAATTGTTTAATAATTCTTTTTAACCATGAGAAAAGTTAAAAAAGCTACGTTTTATTTCTGGCTTTACAGAGGAGGAGACTGGAAAACAACGAGGAATTATAGCGTGATCACTTGAAATATGTTTTGATGGAAATTTATTAGCAAAGGATGGACGCAATTAGTAAAAATTAAATCTAAAATCCTATCTTTTCTAGCCACTGAGCTGAGTAATTGAGACATATTTGAAAAGTAAATTGTGCTCAACAAGTTCTCAAATTTTGGTGGAGCAGTATTTGCATGCCAGTCGATTTCTGGCAAATTAAAATCTCCTACGATTATTTTGACATCAAACCGAGCTCCTGTAACTTTTTCAAAGAGTTCACAGAGCTGAATTTCATTGCCGGATTAACAAGGAGGATTATAGGCACCGCCGATTATGGCTTTTTTCTTGTGCGGGAGGACGACTGAAACAAAACAAGTATTTCCAGAAAACGTAGAAATGCTAACATCGTAAGGGTATTGTGCAGGAGACGATCTAACGTAAAGAAACTAACCATCACCACGTTTTTCAACGCGGTCTTGTCGAGCCTGGGCCCAAGATTCTGTGATGCACATAATATCTGGGTCAAACTAAAAAGCTACAGTTCTTAGCTCAGTTATCTTTTTCACGACTGACTTCGCGTTGAGTGAAACTTTACTGAGCGTATTTGTGGAACGCGGAATACGCTCATTAGTGTTTATACAAAAAGAAGACTTGGTGGTGGGGAAGTAAACTGCAGGGAGGAAGGTGCGGGCGGAAAGTAAAATTGCTGTGGTCTACAATTAGCTAAGCTGTTACTGGTAACTGGGATTATTGTAGAGAAACATATTTGGGTGGTATCCATTGAGAGGAAGGCTATTTTCTGCGTTAGCAAAAATAGGAGAAGGCTTAAAATAATATTTTGAGGAATGCTGGAATAATATGGAACACGTGGTTTAGGAAAATTGTTAACATAATGAGAAGTTAATTAATTGGGGAGCCTGAAAAGTTGTTCTGTTGGGATAGTTGCTAAGGAAATTTTGGGTATTTATAGTAGCTGCTGGAGGGTTAGGAGGTTACCCAATTGTAATGACGCTTTTCATTGTGGAACTTAAATTAGCAGCATACATAGACTTGCCCGGGGTATTGATTAGTAAAGTAGATTGATCACCTAAGACCGGAGTGGATGGCATGGAATTGGAATGAGGCGGACTTGACCCAGTTTTCGTACTAAGTCAACAGTAGGAATACAAGGAAAACTACTTTGAAATGGAGAAGCAGTCGGTCTTGGCACTTTAGGCGGAGTCACTGACATTAAAGGTGGACTTACGACATGGTTGATAGCTACTGAGCTTGAAATTCCTATTCGCGGGGAAGAAGGCGTTAATGGATTCGTTGGAAGAAAAGCGGGAGGTGAAGTTAAGGGGTTTTTGAACCGGGCACCAGAGGAGATTGCTGTACTGTCTCGTTTTGGTTTGCATAGCCATTACCAGACTTATGGATAATAGATTGAGAGGCCGAAGACCTATGCGAGAGGGGAGACACATTCCTTTGCTCCATCGGTGTAAGATCCCGACAAAGGAAACGTTTTGCAACTTCTAGATAGCGAGAAATGTGACCTCGTTGTGCAAGGATGGAGTCCACCTCGATTGGTGAAAAAAGGGTGACTAATATAGGTGAATGTTTGCTATGTGAGGAGAGGTGTTTGGCTTCCGCTCTTTTGTAGTTGGAGCAACACGAGTACAGGAAGTCTACGGCAACGTCAAAAGGTCATCTGTCTCGGGAAAAATTATTTAAAAGAAAATTGTAATATCTTTTCTGTTGGTCTAAGGTTTCACTGGCAACCAAATGGACGAGAGAGTCCAGACGCTGAGATTCCGGAGAGGGAATAGAAGAGGTATCACCGTCGAATAAATTTCCCAGTATAGAGGAAACTGATCCAAACTTTAACATAAAATCATTAAAATTTCGTAAAGCAGAGAAACCAAGCTGCTAAGCTTTAAGAACTGGTTGAATATGCATAGCACCGCTTTGACTACTCGATGCAACCAAGCAACGCTTCGGTGCAATGGCTGAGAGCTTGCGACGAGCTGAGATTTTCGTTCTCATTTTTGCTAGGAGGAGGCTTTAATTTGGTCAAATTTGGGAAAAATCAGGCAAGTTATTTTCGGTGACAAATGTTTTTCCACAATTTTAACAAAGGACCTCTATACGTGCTTGAGAAAATTTCTTAGTATAGCAGATCCACCTGACTAATAATGAGGCTATGTCGGGTGAAAGAGTTGACTCTAAAGGTTTCCGTCTGTATGAGAGGACGAGCACCACAGATATAAGCAATTGATAGAGTGTATGAGGAAATCCTGAATAAAATCGAATTTTCACTTAGCTTTCAAAAAAAACTGCACGCCGTGACCTTGACAACCGCCCAAGCAACGGCGCTTACCGGCACGTGATATTCTCAAGCTCAGATCACACATGCAGCAGAGGAGTCACATAGAGAAGGAGCCGAGTATCATACTTTCCTCTCAATAAGATATGCAGTCTGTAAGCATGTCTTTTGTGGTGTTGTGTGTGATCATGTTAGATGCAGAGGCTGACGAGGAAGCATGTAGTGTTTTGGTATTAGTGGAGGTGTTCTAACGCAGGTTCTCATGGAGACGCATATGACCTAGTAGACCCATGCGGTGCGCGAATGTGTGTGGCATGCGCGGATAGTTAATTCGGATGTGTTGGGTGCATGAGGGTGTTCCTGGAACTTGCTTGCCGGTCTCATTGCGGTGGATTCGTAAGTGACCCACCAGACCGATGCGTGAGGTGAATGTGCGATCGCAATGAGGACAGGTTATAACCGAGTCTCCATCGCTGATATTGGTGGTTTTGGTGGTGTTGGAGGTATCAGGTGGCCGGTAGTCGGAGGTGGTTACTGAGGTGGCGAGAGTGGGGCGAGTGGTGTTCATCACCGTGAGCGGCGAAAGGGGTGGAGGAGAGAGGCAGGTGTCCGTGATTGTGGGCGGCAGGTCATCGTCATGGGGTTTGAGGCAGGTGTGGTACCAGTCTTCACGGATCTTCTCCAAGCCAGTCTATCCTGGGCAAGGTCCGCCTAGGTCACCGGGTTAATTTGCAGTTGCATCAGAGAGTTCTGTTGTGTCCTTGTAGCGTCCTTTTCTGCAAGCACCCGTGTCAAAATCTCCTTAGAAAAGTCGTTTGCGTAGTCACTCATCGTCTATGCTCACCAGGTGGCCGCTTTATTGCAGTAGCATCTGTCTCAGCATGGCGTAGATGCGTAGAAGTTGTTAAGTTTCCTGTCTTGGCTCGAGTAGACACTCCAGGTCTCCGCTCCGTAAAGGAGTGTCGTCAAGAAAACGGCCTTGTACATCTTCAGTTTGGTGTTCGGGTGAATACCGTGGCGATTCCACACGGAGGCCTGCAGCCGGCCGAAGGCCTGACTGGCTTTGGAGATTCATGGAGCAACCTCATCGTTAGTTCTCGAGGTGCGTGACAGCGTGCTTCTCAGATATTCAAATGTTTCCACATTTTGAATTGAGCACCGCTCGAATTTATTCGGGGAGCATTGTATTCCGCGCTGCGTGTAGGTTGGCGCATGACCACCGCGAAGAGGTCCATACTCCTTTGCATGTCCTCCTCAGTCACAGTTTAATTGCGCAGTCGTCCGCGAAGAGCAAGTCATGGACTGTAGCCGTAGACACGCGCGTTGGGGTCTGCGTACGCCAACTTTTGAGAAGGCACCCTGCAGTTTTGTACGCAATGCGGATCGCAGGGCTCTCAGTACGGTAGGCATCCATCTGCGTAGCAAAGTACATGAGAAGGAAGTACGCAGCCCTGCTTCAGTATCAGTATATTTGAGAAAGATTAGGTGAGTTAACTTTGCATGCCCTATATATACATGCGTATTGTTTTATCATACAATAGTATCTCAGTTAGTTAACGAGGCCAATTGGGATGAGCCGACGGGGTGGAACAGAGTTGAAAAATAGCAGACAGTGAAAAAAACTCCCTGTGATTTTAAGGAGAAAAAAAACTGTCGCCCTTGGGAGGGGGGGGGGGGGGGTTCAACGGGGAAGAGGCATCGCGGAGGTCACCTGGATCATCACCGAAGTGCGGAAGATACAGCCAGACACTCCCTTGCTGATTGCAGAGTCCGCAGAGTGCTTTCAAGCGAAGAAATATCCACCCAGATCGTCCTCGGTCCGTTGCGGTTTGAACCAAGCGAGAACGTTCAGAGACCAAATGGACTATGGCCGCCAGGTTCGGCTGGTGCGAGCACTCACGGTGTCACCTAGGTGTGCAGATAGTTAGACAGGGAAGACCTCGTGGACCTCCGAATGGGAATTATGGTAGAGAGCATGAGCCCTCGGATGAAATAATAATATATAAATACATGTTACTTACATATATTAATTAGTACTGTACACAATTTATTTTACATCGCCCTTTCAGCTTTCGTTTGTGTTGTAGCACCCACTGTTATACCGATCCAAATTTCACTTAAAAGCGCATAGTGATCCTGACATAACAATATCCAGAGGAAGATTACTCCAAGCTTCGACCACTCTTTTTGCAGAAAAAGTACGTCCGAGTGTCTAGCCCAGTCCCAGTCACACGTAATTTGAGAAAATGACCTCTAAAGTTCATTGTTGTTACTAACTCGAAGCAATCGCCTGTGACAAGATAGCGGAATGTGAGTATCAGGTCTCCCCGAATCTGTCTATAGCGCAAAGGAAAGAGATTAAGATTACACAAGCTGTGTTTCATAAGGCTGTGAGCCCTGTCCATGGACAAGTTTGGTTGCTCGCCTTTGGACCTTTTCGAGGATGTTGATGTCCTTCGCCGCCCAGGGTCCCCAAGCTTGGATAACGGACTCCAACTGCGGCCGCACGAAGGTTCCCGAAGACTTTGGTGAAGCAGTTGAAGACTGAAAAAGCTCGTTCGATATCGCTAACTTTGCTACCTTTGCGCAATGTACGCAGGGTTTAAGCGAGGGCGTGATACAGACTCCCAGGTTCTTTTTAACATCCACTTCTTTCAATGGTATGCCATTTAGTCGGTAAACCGTACGATTACATCAGTGTCTGATAATGGGGTTGCGGAGGGATTGAGGTCGACAGCTCAGCGCATGTTCCTCACTATAAAAATCTGGCGCGCTTGAACCTATCACGGTGCGCTAAAAGCCGTGGCTTGGAAGGTTGCCAACTGACGGGATAACTCGGACCGCGTGGTCAGCCCAATGTGTGTTTTGTGTAGAGTGGCTGACTGGCGGACTGAGAGTCAGGTTGCAATGGCTCCTTCTAAATGTGGCCTGTATGGCACTCCCACTCCGTGGGATCTGAGCCAGGTGCGGTGGCACGCCCATAGCGGCTCCGGCCGCGCCAGCCACCTGCGCCCTCTCCTATCTCCGGTCTTCTTGACTCTGCCTTGACACCGGGCTCAGGTGGGGGAGGAGGAGAGAGTGCGGTAGCTGCAGCGCAAGGCTACTATCACTTAAAACTAATTCACGCGCAAGTCACCGTCCCTGCACCACCCTTCCGTGGAGCATAATGCGGGCATCGTCGGACTACGACGGTCGAACTATCAAACCGTACGATTGGAAGGATTGCTTTTCCCGGCTCGTATGATGTTGCAATTACTCTCATTGAACAGCAAGAGCCAGTCATTTGACCATTTCTGGAGTCTATTTAAGTTTGCCTGCAAGTTCTCTTTGTCAGGCGCCGTTTGAATGACGCGCCAAAGTTTGAGATCATCGGCAATCATGGAAATATCGCAGTCCAGTTCGTTGGCACAATCGTTGATTTAGACTATGAACAAAGTAGTGCCAAGAACAGAGTCTTGGGTCACACCACTCTTAAGTTTAACCTTGGCCGACTGTCTGTCTCTAATAAGGACAGTTTTTGAGCGGCCGATTAGGAAGTTTTCTATCCATTGCATAAATCTACCTCTTACTCCTATGCGGCTGAGTTTATAGAATGTGGTGGTGCAGCAGGCTATCGAAAGCCTTTTTTAAGTCGATATGTAGGTATAGTCGGCTGCCTCAGTCCGACTTTTTTAACAGAAACCATGATGGACCCCGGAACGTAGATGGTTATGTTATAGGAACTGCATTAGTTGTTGCCTAATTATTTTTTCCCTGATTTTGCAGCAAATTGCAGTAAGGCTGGCTGGTTTGCGGAGACCAGGTTCCAGCCTTAAATAACGGCGTAATCCATGCGGATTTCTAATCGCTGGTTGATCTCCGGTCTCGAAGTATGTTAGGAAAAGCGTAGAGAGTGGTTTTCCCAACTCTCCGGCGAGCTCTTTCAACATTTTGGCCGGTACTTCATCGGGACCCGGTGACTTAGATTCCTTTAACTCCAACTTATCCTTGAGCACAATAGTCTTGGTAAATTAAACAGTCTCGACTATTGTATCCACTTAGAAGACATTGTCAGGGCAATCGTATCTCGTTTCCTTTGAGCAAACTGACCGGAAAAACTCAGAAAAATGATCAGCCCTTGCTCAGTCTTAAGTAAGGTCTATACCCTTCACTCCGTTGGTCACGGCGAATGCTTTGGGTACCGTTCCGTTGTCAGTGACACGCGCCATCATCCCGTCGTGAAGCTGACGCACCATCGTGAACCGCTCAGCACAGCCGAAATTCTGCATGCCGTTCCACAGTCCGTCGCGATTCACCATGTCAAAGGCTTTTGTCAGATACACGAAGGTAATGTAGAGGTGGGTTCGCATCTCCTGGCACTTCTCTTGTGGCTGGCGTGCGACAAAAATAATATCGGTTGTTCGGGGGTGTCGTCGGAAGCCACATTGGCTTTCCAGGAACAGGTCTTACTCTATGTGACCGTTCAGATGATTGAGAAGGAAACGGGTGAAGATCTTCGCAGTGATGTTGAGCTACGAGATGCCTCTGTGGTTATCACAGAGTTGCCGGTTCCCCTTCCGCTTGTAGAGATGGACGATAGTCCCGTTTTTGAAATCATGAGGAACTTCTCCTTGACGCCACATCTCTTGGAAGAGTGTTGCAAGTTCTGCCATCAGCCGGGGCCCGTCGTGCTTGTAGACTTCCGGTGGGATTGCGTCGGATCCCGGTGCTTTCCCGCTGGAAATCTGTTGCACTCCCGAATGGTTTCTCGTAGGGAAGACGGGAAATCGAAGTAATTGTTCATGTCCTCTTGAGGGAGCCGGTCAATGGCGGCATCGGAGATGGCTGATGAACAATTAAGGGCACTTCTGAAGTGCTCGGTCCAGCGCTTCAGAATTTGGGATTTTGCCGTGAGAATTGTTGTGCCATCAGAGCTGAGCAGCGGTGCGGTCCCCTTGCTGCAGGGGCCGTAGATGGCCTTGATAGCTTTGAAGATGTTTTTCATGTCATTGCAGTTCACATATCCTTGAATTTCCTCAGCCCTGCGGACCATCCAGGCGCCTTGCATCTCCCACAACTATTGCTGTACAAGGCAGTGATATATGAAAAAGAGACTGCTTTGGTAGCATCAGTCCGAAGTTCCATGAGATCTTTGTGTAGTCGATTCTTCTCCGCGAGTAAATTACTGATGTCGGCGTTATTGTCGTCAAACCAGTCCTGGTTTTGATGGTGTGCGCGTCCGAGGACGTCAAAGGTGGTGGACTGGATGACGTTCCGCATTGGACACCATCGTGCGTTCATTGTGGCTTTATCATCTGGAGCCGGTAAATCATCCAGTTTCTGTGTTAATTGGTTGCTGAAATCAAAACAATGAGCAGGCCAATTTAACAAAACAGTATTTAACTAACCTGGCGGTCGCTTACCTTGGGGCCTTCGTCGGGGTTGAATTCGGAGCCTCGTCTTGGAGATAACGAGGCGGTGAGCCGTCATAAAATAAGCATCGCGGATCACCTTGGTCACCAGCACGTCCTGTCGTTCTTGCGTCTGGACGAGAACACTGTCCAGCAGCTGCCAGCAACCCGACCGAGGGCGCATTCACGTGGCCTGCTCCCGCGTCGGAAGGCGAAGAAGGTGTTGGTCAAGAGGAAACGATATTCCACACAGCTTATCAGTAGAAGGAGGTCGTTATTATTACAGCCACCGAGACCGTGGGGACTCAGCACACCCTACCAGGCAGCGTTTCTCCATCCCGACGCGGGCGTTGAAGTCACCAAGGACAATTAACTTGTCAATCTTCAGCACATTTGCCAGTAGGGCGTGCAGGTCCTCGTAGAATTTGTCCTTCGCCGCATTAGAGCTCGTCATTGGGGGAGCGCAGGCGCTGATAATGGTGGCGAACTTGTCTCCCCGAAGAAGCAGACGGAGGCTCATCAGGCGATCGTTGATGCCCTGCGGCAGACTGAGCAGACATCCCACGATGTCGTTCCGGATGGCAAAGGAATCACCAGCGTCGTGGCGCTCTGCCTTTAGCCGACTAATCTAGAAGAAGGTGCAGCTGGCACCCACCTCTTCCAGCTGACTCTGCTCAAATAATCGGGTCTCTCTGAGCAACAATATCCACATTGTAGGGCGCCAGTTCCCGAGCGTCCTCCATTCTGGCCGGTTGCTCCTCAGATTGTCTAAAAGGGAACGAACATTCGAGACTGCTAGTGTGAGCGGACTTATAGGGCAGCTCGGAGAGTATGGCACGGGGGATTGGAGCGATGGATTTTATTGTTTTTTTTTCAGTTTTACGACCGCATATTTTGTCATCTGCGAGCCGCGGCAGACTGCAGAGGTCATGAGACCCAGCATTTGTTTAGGGAATCTTTTCTAGCCCCTTCCTCCGCGAGGAGGTAAGCAGTGCTGTCCCAAAATAGGGTTGCTTGGATATCCCAGACGACTGTCCGACTCCACTATGGGTCACGGTTTTGTTTTAGAGGGAGAGTGATCTGAGTTAGTCTTGTGCCGCCTACGGGGTTGCTGTCACCCCCACAGTACGATTTTTTGTCAGAGGTGGGGGGTGGGAGGTTTGGGGAGTCAGACATACCAGGTGTGGAGGCATACACAGCACCGGAGATCGTCAACTGGTTTAGCCCATCGGTCATTTCGGTTGCCCGGAGAGTGGCCGCTGGGCAGAGCCCAGCTTCGAGGAGCCCCAAGTGAGAGTTGTGTACCCGTTAGAGGCGGCCACAGGAGCTACGCCTTCGGATATTCATTCCGCATAAATTGGTCGCAAAAATATCAGGCCTCGCATACTTTTCCTCAGGCCTGCTGCACTGAGTCTGAACCCGACTGAAGAGCGCTCTCGCATATCTGACTGTGTTAACCACTGGGTGGTTACACAGTAAACTGAGGAATTTAGTGGTGTTCGTTGCCATCCTCTTAACCGCCATCTCGATTTCGACATTGGAAGCTCACTTGACGAGGCCAATATGTTCTATGAAAGATTGAACGACTGATTGCACTGAATTGTCTAGGAAGAACTTCAGTTTTTTGTACATCCACTTTGCAAAATTATGGCGAGGGCTGCCTTTTAAGACATCGATTGGCCGCAGTGTGGCATTTACGTAATGAACTCTTGGCAGGACATAGAATCGAGCCAAAGTGGTGTCAGTTACCTTCATTTGACGCCAGCTATTCTCCGTGATCACAGTCTTGCGCTGATATTCCTGAAGTAGTTTAGTTAGCGGATCTGCTACTAATTTGATTTGTGGGTCCAATGTTGGTCTGTAAAACTCTCTGTCATCAACCCGAGCCTTGCCTTTCCCATTTAATCTTATCTGTTCATCTCAACAGTCACTCGTCCCTTATCAGCTGGCAGAACGATAATTTTGTCGTCTTTCCCCAGTTCCTTCACAGCTTTTGACTCACTCTGCGAAATGCTTTGGGTTTGCTTGTGCACCATTAGTCAGGCGGCAAAATGTTGTTCGACGGGGTATTTTTTGTCGTCGTTTGTTTCAGTTCTCACCAACGTGACTTCCAGGGTTGCAATGAAATCGATTGGGTTGGCATCTGCGGTGTTAAACAAGCTTCATGCGTCAGTTTTTCCTAGAAGCATTTATTAAGAAAACGGCACTGTTCGTGCATTCCTGCCTACCGTGCGGAGAATACCTCCCAGCTACGAGCTGTTTGATGTGCGTCACGCCCGAATTGTTCACGAATAAATATGACGGTTCGAGTCCCCGGTGTTTGCATTACCAAAGGAGAAATCTGGTTGTGTACCGGAATCATTTGTTTATTATTCCGATCGTACCAACTCTTGCAGGAGTTCATCCTCAGATATATATATATATATATTTCGAGCTCATCATTCCCCGAAGAAGATGAAGAACAAGCGATGACTTCGTGGACCAGAATGTACTTGGACTGCTGTTTCGGAAACCCCCTCGTTTCGATCATCAGAGTTCTGTGGTTGATCTTCCTGCTGGTCTTGACTGGTTCAGCCCTGATGCCTGTCTAGTATTATAGCAGTGCTCAGCGTACGAACTTTGACCTGCCTGTTTGCTTCTGACTAGGCTTAAACTCTCCACTCACGTGGCATTTTTTTCCTTTTGCTGCCATCGTATTTGTTGGTAATTCAGCGTGCGTAGTGGCCTGTCCCTCGTCAGCCAACGAACTGTAGAGAAATCTGCAGTGGTCTACAGCATACCATACAAAAATTGTCATGCGATGTATGTTGGTGAAACGGGCAATTGCCTTAGCACAAGATTGCATGAACACCAGCTTGCAATCAACTGCAAGGATAAGCCGTCTACGGTCTATGGCCACATACAACAGATAAACCACAGTTTCGCCTTTGAGAAAGTGAAGGTAATCGGCCGAGCCAACGATAAGATATCCAGACTGCTGCTCGAAATTTGGTCCTCCACGGGCACACTTAACAGGCCCATAGACTTGCATCCCACCTACCAAGCCATACGCACAAGGCTCGAGTCAGTTCGAGCAGTTCAATGCAACATTCGAGCAAAGTCACGCGTGGCCGACAACTGACGTCAGAGAGAAAGAAGAGAGGAGCCGGCCGGAGGCCACGTGACCAGCGTTGACCACCACCTCACGACCACGCCCACGAGGCTGAAATCAACTCACGCGGGCATCAATGACTGATAATTCCGCTGCCTGACGAGGGGCAGGCCGCTAGGCACGCTGAATTGCCAACAAATACGACTGTAGCAAAAGGAACAAATGTCACGCGAGTGGACAGGTCATGCCTAATCAACAGCGAACAGGCAGGTCAAAGTTCTTACGCCGAGCAAGGCAGGCGTCAGGGCTGAAACAGTCAAGACCAGCAGGAAGCTCAACCACAGAAGTCTGATGATGGAAACGAAGGGGTTTCCGAAATAGCACCGACTAAAAGTAAACGTTGTTCTACTCTCAAACCCCAAATTTAACTTAGCTATGCAGATGACACCTTTATCTCAATAAAAAAAGAACTTTTAAATCGAAGGGCTGCATCAAAGGTTGAATTATGTCTTCCCAACCATACAGTTTACTCGTGAAGTGGCAACAGGAGGTAGCTTGCGGTTTCCGGCTGAGCTATGATAGCCCCACATCAGGCGTATATAAGAAATGCTCCAATGCTGAGATGATCCTTAGTTATGGTAGCGACCACCTACAGCGCGCAAAAGACGTCGTGTCCAAACTCTGTTCCACCGGACCTACGGTGATTTTAACAGCGAGGAACTCCTCACGACCGGACTTTTCCACCTCTATTAGTTATTTTGAGCTAACAGATATCTGACCAGTTTTGTGAAGAAGCCCTTTAGACGCCAGTCACAACCACAAGGTATCATTTGCATTTACCAGGCGAAAACTAACAATGAACATGATTTAAAATATTGCAGCCAAATAGTTTCAAAGAGCCAGTGATGGATAAAGCGGAGGAGTTAAATGCATGAATGCTTCTGCCATAAAATTATAAATCCGTTCAGCTTAATACCATCACTTCGATAATTTTCCTTGATTCTGACCTGGCTTCCTTTGGCCAAGTACAAAGCATGCAAACTGAAGATTTATTAGGCTCTGCTAACAAGGAACCGCAATTAATGTCTAAATTACTGCACGCAGTTCCAAACTACACCCAATTCTATAAGACTAGCTGTTTTCTACATTAATACTAATGTATGTTATTTATTTATCCCCTGAGTTATAGGCTGTTTCACAAGGACTTGATACAACTCGCAACTACAAGCAAACTCCGGGGCAGCCCTTCAACCTACGTGTAACACAAGGAAGATTGGATGTAATAAACTTTTTTTTCCAACCCTGTAGTGGTAACCATGAAATAACCTAAAGGAGGTGATTTTTATGTCTCAATCTGTGAAGACCTTCAAACATCACCTTGACAGACACATACTGCAGTAACAAGCGGAAAAACACAAACACTCATGTGACGCTGTGACAACTAGAGAGAACCGAAGGTCTTAATTCCCGTTCACATCATGAACGATTAACTTACGCAGCCGGGCCAGGCCATAGGAGGCATTCACGATCAGATCACCGTTTTGCTGACCCAGTGGGTTTTTGTTCTTATTCTAAAGCTCCTCAAAATCCCAGGCCTTGCCGTAGGAATCAGCAGGAGTAACAAACTATCCAAGGGGGATATTTCTCAGGGAATACTATATACTACCCTCAGATGTTAACAAATAACTACAAGGGAAGACATATTTCACACATCATTTTTTACCCCTTAAACGAATTGAGGCGTTCCTTACATATCTGACACGCGAGCACAACGACTTCTTCCTTGTTATTAGCACCGTTAACTGTTGTGAGAATAGTTCATCCATCTAAGTCATGCACCTATTCCTTTGTCAGTAGTTGTTTGAGATTTACGTGGAGATTCTGTAGGAGTTAACCGGATAAACATATCGTTACCAAGGTTTACTTTCCTATTGACTAACTTATGCGCGCCTATCACATGACCAACGCTGTTGTGATATAGGAAGTCGAGGTCGTTTTAATGGGCAGATTATGACTCGGTCATCTATCTTAGAACTGTGGAAAATCGCTCACGCTTTTAATTAGACAGGGAAGCCGTTCCGATGAGAGGTGTTCGGGACTCAGCCGAACAAACCGTACATGCATAATGGGTAATTTATAACTGAGAGATAATCGAGGTCTCAAGAATAAGAGTATTTGCCGCTCATTGCCAAAAAAACCTTGACAAGCGCTGAATTCTTAGTCCGCTTAACAAACTAACAGTTTTTACACCGTTTTAAGTCTGACGGACGTCAAAAGCTGCGAATTTAGATTGTTACCTTTCTGTAGAATTACCCTCATGCCAAAATGGAAGCCTATAATTCAATGTGTAAGTAACGAAGTAACAACCAAGAAAGGGGAGAATGTAATGGTCATATCCAGTGTGTTGGCCATCGTCAGCTATTTATACTCATCCATAAATTCTACAAATGCTAAGATTCACACTACTATATGATATCCGAAACTGAAATCGACAGGATAAAGGGCTAGCAGCTCAACGCTAAAGTACGGTACTTAAAAACGCTCAATAACCGAATAATCCGGGGTCAAAACCCAGGTCATCCAGGTCTAGGGTTGGGAATGGCTGGCTGATGATGGCTAATAAGCCAGAAACGGTCCGTTCAAGTTCCCTTGTTTGTGTCAGTAATGTTATTCTGCCTATAATAACAGCGGCCCTTTACCATTGTTAATGTACCTGATCATGACCAACAGGCTCAACGGTTAGGGCATTGGGATTCTAGGCAGCATGTAGCGACTTTGAGCCTCAGCGGTTGTAATCCAGTGGTTTGGGCTGGCTGGCTGATTACGGTTAATAGGCTGAAAAGGGTCATCTCAGTGTCCTCTGTCCTTGTCAATATCCTTTCGATATTATTACTGGTCGCTATGAAACTGCCTGCATTGAGCTCTGTGCGCAATGCTTCGAGAATTTTCAGTATCCTGATCCGTCAAAGAGTCTTCCACAATAATATATAGCAAGACACGAAGAGCAGGGGAATTGAGTGCGTTGCTCCAGGATTCTGGTTCAAAAGGTTTAATAGTCTGTAGACGGAAGCTGCGTGTGGTGGAAAACAGCAGGAACTGTTTTTGAGCAATGTTCCTCAAAACAAAAACGGCTGGTAGCTAATTTTTGAGACTGAGAAAACGAGTTAAACCTTTGCGGAGCTTTCACGCGTGTAGCAATTGCCTACTGAAAATTATCCCAACCACGCCTTGATTCTGACTAAACACGTGAACTGAGTAAGACCCAGACATAGGAGCCGCCCGTTATCAAAAAAGCCTTCCGCTTAATCCCAACAAGGGTACCTATTCCTTCCCCAAACCTTAATTTCAGCCCTTATGGAAAATTATATCCCCGTGACGTTCCTATCAGGGAAATCAAGGGAACTCCACTTTGATTTGATCAACAACATCTCGTACATTACAAACTTCGAAGAAATTATATCAATTTCTTGAAAACCTTTTCCAGCGCATGACCGGACATTCAGTAATTAACTAATAAAAGCGAGGAGGTGACTTTCAGGTTGTGTCCACCAGTAAGGAGACATGACCACTCCAACAGGAGCTTTATCAGCCTGACGTTTCGGATTCTCACTCGAATCCATCATCAGAGACGGATTCAGATGAGGATGTTGGCTTGTCCAGATGTTGCAGTATTTATATATTCATAGTTGTAAGGCCGCTACATGCCTATCACAATTGGCAGTTGCTGAATGCATCGCGGATAGTTGCATGTGGTGCGATACTGTAATACCTCGGCAATCCGCTGCAACTATCCGTGATGCATTCAGGAACTGCAACTTGTGACAGACATATAGCGGCCTAGCAACTACATCCTGATGACTGATTCACGGAAGTGTGGGAGTACAGGACACGGGAGCGCAAACCGCCACGCCCAAACCCTTAACATACTCCTGATCATAACCCAAACTCTGACCTAAACCGCAACCCTAAACTTAACCCTACCATTCACCCTAACCTTCGCCTAAATACCTAACCTAATTTCCCCTGAAAGTGGCGTCAAAGCCGCATGCACTGTGGGTGGTTCACACCCCGTGTCCTTTTTAGGCGGCCAAAACTCGCATTCCAGTGAGCTTGTCTCCTTCTTCGGGTTTACGCACTTAACTTCGTGGTAGATTCGAATAGCACTAATTCTTTGAGAATACTTACTGAACATGTATTTGAGAAATTTAAACGTTTGTGTTTGTCGAACGTTTAATTTAGTAAATTAGTTGCATAGCTAAACGTTGTATAGTTTTAAAATAGGAACCCGCTCATGTGACACATATTTACGCTTTTCTTAAGAAAACCGTTCTTTCTATTCAACGAAAGAATAACTGTAATGTATATTCTACGTTTGGTTTTTGGGTGTGACGCATGTACTGCTTTCAGAATGGTTAGTGAATTAACAGAGAGGGAGATATAGGCCCAAAGTGAGCAGTATTCATAGTACGTAGTGGCCACGTGATCACATGCGTACTACAATTAGTAGGTCCGCGATCACTGCTGGGGTTGTAATTGCTGGGATGATAGCTTGGCCATCCGCGTGTGAGTTGTTAATGGTCATGATTTAATCATCCATGTTGGATGTGGGCGTGATAATGACCCGGCAATTTGGCTCATTGGAAGAGTCGGTTACCCACGTCCACCCCACGTGACCCATTCCCCGTTGAGGTCTTGAGGCTTAAGAACAATGACTCAAGCGTATTTCATGGTTTACAGTAGCTGACTTAACTCATGCAATGTCATGATTGAAAGTTGAGTGAGTAGGTAAGCCTACACTCGGGCATATTCTTTTGGATTGCTCGATGCACATGAGGCTCGGAAAGTTTTTTTACTAAATAACAGTCTTGTTCACTGAAAGAAATCAGGCAGGATTTATGCTAAATTGGAGGTTTCTGGATATCTAAGATACTTCCTTTGCTATTTAATATCACAGAAAAAAACCTAGAGTTTTTGTGCGCTTTGCTATAAACATCTGGGGCCGAGAAATTTGATCTTAAGTCAATGAAAATTAGGTGAAGGCATGTAAAAGGAATCGCATTATTTTCCAGAAACACGGAATGAATTCAGCTTTGAAAAGTTTTTTTGCAAATTTCTGACCTCTTTAGACATTCTTCAGCTAAATATTTAATTAAGACGTTTTATAAGGGGTAACTTACTATAGAAAGATTTTAAATTGATCTTAGGCCCATAACTTGCTCACTTTTATTGTGGATGGTCAGTTTTCACAGCAATGACAGTTCATGTTTCTGCGAGTCTACATATGACTTAAAGGTAGAAATAATCTCCAAAAACTAACTTTTTTTCCATAAAGGCTTTTAATAAATAACTTATTTTGAAGGATTTACTAGACACAGAACAAAACATAAATTTATGGCCAATCGCTTCAAAACACTGAAAATCGTGAAGTATCTGCCAGTATTTCAAGGATGAGCTTACCCTTATCGTACTCTAGTATCAAAAATACCCATAAAGCAAGTTGGCAAAGGTTAATAGTATTTTTACAATTTCACGTGACAATTATATTTAGATTTATTCGTCACAGTTGCAGGGATTTTTCACGTTTTCCAAATATGCTGTTTTTTTAAAAAAAGTTGGTATTCCTAAACAAAGTCACATTACTTTTCCTTTTTCCTTTATGTTTAAAACTTACATAGGGTTGCTTATTATTAGTTCAAACCTTTGCCACCTGCGTTGGTGTCAGTTTGCGAGTGATTCGCAATCTTTAGTAAATTTCGACATTTGCATGCGTTAAGTAATCAATTGTAGGTCACTAACTGCAACCCTACAGTTGACGCTGAGCTTAGCTCCAAACCAAAAAATTAACTCTAAACTCTAATCCTAAACGTACTTTAACCCTAACAATACTCCCCATAATATTCCTGAACTTAAGGGTTCCTATTACCGTATTTTGCCATGGGATGTTTCGGCCGGCATTCTGTCTTTGGTAGGGATGCCTTGTATGGTCACCTAAACAGGACACATGAATAGGAACCATCCGTCCACCCACTTAAAATTGGTGGTCTTACGGTAAATTTCAGGAAAAGTATATATTTCCGTGTCCTTATGCTAACACTAAGGTTAACATAAATGTAAACTGTCTCCTTAATCTTAAACGTAGCCCTACCCTTAACCCAAACTCTACGGCTTATACCATAATAACCTTAACCATTAGTCTCCTCATTACCCTAACCCAAACCCTGACCTTACTCTCAAACTTAAACCTAACCCTCACCTTAATCCTGAACATTATTTCCTTGGAATTTAGCGCAAAATCACATGTATTGTAGGCGGTTCCTTTCCCTATGTCCTGTTTAGGCGGTTATACAAGGCATCCTTACCCCGTCTCTTTTGGATGAATGTGCAGAAGATTGACAGATTTGCAGGGAAATCGTTCATAAGCTTCCCAGCGCGGCAGCTAACTAAGACGAAATATATATGTATCTCGTTGAGGCTTCTGTTATCGCTACGGTATGCAAATACGATTGGTTCGGCTTCTCAGTGGGCCCCTCAACCTTCTACCTGTGGTTTCACCAATATGTTAAATTTACAAATGACGGCACGCTTGATATTTTCTGCTTTGCGTTAAACTTTTGCCAGGACATTAAGACCCTAGTCCGACACCCGCTATTCCCAGCCGGTCACCCATGAAAGTACTAACCGGACCCAACGTAGCTTAACATCGGTGATCGGATGAGAACCGGTGCTTTCTACGTGGTATGGTCGCTGACTAACGAAAACTGAACGCACTGACATGATCATTACTCGGATACTCCTCATCTCCGAGTGGTATTGCAGTAACCACGTCAAAAAGACCTTGCGTTTGCGTTGAAACACCTATGCTCTGCAGTCTTTAAACTTTCGAATTTCTGAAATATGCATCTCGTACCTGCAAACTTCACCTGGATGGGATTTCCGGCAAGTGAACACTTTATTGGTTCCGTACGGATAAACTACCTGACACTTGAGTTTTTACGGGAGCATTTTATTAAGAACTTTCAAGAGGCCCGGATAGTCAGCAGTCCGTTGTGATGTTTGCGCTTGCTGAAACCATCTTGGTAGTCTACCTGTCTTGTGCCTGTGGACGGTCTGTTTTTGTTCTCAAACGTAGGCTTGCCTGTTGTTGTGCAATGGCTGACTCGTGTAGGCACATATGCACGCACACGCACGCACGCACGCACGCACACGCACACACGACCCCTGACTTGCGCAGGCTGCATGACGTAGCTCATGCTGACGATGTTGAGATTAATGTTGAGGCGGCTTATCACTTGACGCCCCCACACACACACACACACACACACACACACACACACTTCTTCATGAGCCGCAACTGTAGATGGCACTGTTGTCGTGATCTTGGCCTCTCCCCCCTGCGGTCTCCACACTCACCCATCCACCCTCCAGCCAAGTGCTTTCTTCAGCAGGCGTGCATGCGTGCGTGCAAAAGCAGGTATGAGCCAGTCGATCGAGGCCCTTAGCACGCACGTACGCACAGTGACGTTCGAATATTAGGGAGAATGGAGACCTGATCGGGCTCATGGTTTCTGTTTATGTGGATTGTTTAGAACTTCTTGTTCACCACGTTCATTAGACCGAAAATACCTTCAAGAGGAAAGTGAAGAGATAGAAAAGCACTCGAAAATGTCTGGCGGTAAGTCGTCAACTGCCTAACATGCTGCTTTGTGCCTACTTCATCTTTGAAAATATAAAATTCCCATATTTGAACGATTTAAGTTGGCGAATCCTTTAAAGCACTGTCCTTATCTCACAGGTTATAAGGTTTACTTCATTATATAATTAGCCAAGCTTAAGGAAACTATGTCCACAGGACGAAGTGGTATAGTAGGATCCGCAGAAAACCTACGTGGTTTTCCATCAGAATAAAGCTTAATAAACCCTCTTATAAGCCTCATGAACTATCAGAATTAATGTTCGATGGCAGAAACGAACGCATGGTTTCCATGAAAATGCCTTTTCCCTCGGTCAGCTAAATCCTGGGCTTATTTTGCAAACATTTTAGTCATGGTGACATGGTCAGCATGGACGATTCTTTATCTGCTAGTATCGCCAGTGTGGTAACCTCAGTTGTATTTGGTGGCCGGAGGGAAAAAAGGAAGTCATGGGTTTTTGTTTCACCATTTGTTATCGATTAAATTAGGAGGACGAAACGCCTCTTCATTACTACACACTCGTCCTTGCGAAGCCAAGCGCCACGGCTTTGGAATGGAGCTTAAGGCCAAGACGATATCACCGAGTTTTTATCCTGCAGGAATATATATATATATATATATATATATATATATATATATATATATATATATATATATATATATATATGATAAGATGGAACCAACAAAGACAATATATCTCAAGTCGCTATGCGACTGCCCGCGAGGGCTCTAAAGTGAGCTCCAAGGCACAGCGGAACATCAGTGTTCCTTAACCAGATAGGTGAAAACCACACTTTCACAGTCCATATTCCCGCTCGTAACTGACAAAACAACGGGCCCGTGGCTCAATGGTAAAGTGTTGCACTCAATGACCAAAGGTCGCGGGTTCGAATCCCGGGCGATCCACACCTGGGATTGGGTATGACTGGCTGATGACGGCTCGTAAGCCAGAAATGGCCATTCCGGTCTCCCTTGTCTTTGTCGGTTCCATCTTATCAACATATATCGCAAGTCGCTATGCGACTGCCCGCGAGGGTTCTAAAGTGAGCTCCAAGGCTCAGCGGAACAGCAGTGTTCCTTCACCAGATCGGTGAACACCACAATTTCATATATATATATATATATATATATATATAATTATCCAAGCTTAAAGAAACATGGCCCCATGATGAAGTCGTATAGTACGATTCACGGATTTTATGTAGGATTTGGTATTGAGTAAGGACGCTTTTCGTACTTTACAAATACCACGCAATGTTTAGCTCCTTTATGTCATAAAATGATACGTTTTTGTGCCCTTATTCACCTGGTAAATGTGCTAGTTGATAGCCTGTAGGTCACATTAATCGGAACTTAGATAAAATCGAAAGGAAATTTAATCTCCCGTGATCAGTTTTGAGAAATTTGGCGATTTGCACGGGTGAGCTTGCTCTTGATTGCGACAGTCTGCTGTCGAGTGCCCAAAAATACACATGAATTACTCTGCATTATATAATATTTTACGGTCACTTATTTGGCTGCATCAAAGCTAAGGAACGCAGCAAATCTTATTCGGGTTTTGACAAATAAGTGCACCCAACTTCCCTTGAGACGGACTTGCTCGACCAGAATGATCTTCTTTTCTAAACAGTCGACTCGGTTATAAACTTTGAAATTCTTCCCGGTTTTGCCATCAGTACAAAGTCGATATATGTTTAGTTCCTGCTTAATACAACCCCTTTAATCGCCCCATGCTGGCTGGCAGAAACGAACGCATTGATTCCCTGAACACTCCTTCTACCCTGCTCAACTAAATCACGGGATTATAAAGCAAACATTTTGGTCATAGTGACCTGGGCAGCATGGACGATTCTTTATCTGTTAGTCTCGCCAGTGTGGTAACTTTATTTGCATCTGGTAGCCGGAACGGACAAGAGGATCTCATGGGATTACACCTCAGCGTTTTTCATCGATTAAATGAGGAGGACGCAACAGCAGGTCACAGCAACGCCTCTTCATTACTGCATACTCGTCCTTGTGAAGCCACCCACAACGGCTTTTGATTGAAACTCGAAGACGAAGCGGCATCACCAGGATTCCGTCCTGCAGTCACAATATGTACTATATAATTGGAATATTTTCGATCGTCGCCAACGGTACCTGGAACTGGGCCTTCGAAGCTGGTAGCGGACGGTGGTCGAATTAGCCCCGTTTCGGCTGTAATTAAGCCAAGACTAATGCAGTGGAATACGCAGAGTGGAAGACAAGCAGTTTTCTGGACCCCCCTTCCCCGGGGCCTCCAGAAAATACTTACAGCTCACAGAGCAAGAACCCGAATTTCGAGACCGCCCACTGCCACGAAGGCCATTGAACGAAGAATTAACATACTGAACTCTCAAAAGTGGTAGTTCGAAAGCAACTTCTCCTTGTTCTAGTGTCTCGCAGGGGCTAAATAATTGGTAGGTGTATGGAAACTTCCTACGAGAACTCAGGTTAAAATCCTGCCTGTATAAAATCCCCTTATAATCTCCATTGGCACATAGATGATGTATAAAATTATCAAATGTCTAAAGAAAAAGAAGATAACAGTGAGGGTCTTTAGCTTAACTTTTCTCATCAGGCGGCCACACGTGAGCACTTAATTGGAACTCTGATATTGGCGGTGACTGCGAGCACTTGACATACGCATTTTAGAATTAAGAAGGATACCATGCTGCTTCGTAAGTATATGTAGGTGAACCTACATATTCCACTGCTAGTGTAATTGTAATATCATTTAGCTGAAAAGTGTAAAGAACCTTTATGAAAACCTCAATTAGGTCGACCTCTATGCATGCGTCAGAAGCATATCACACCCGCTTACTTCTTAACGGATTTAAGCATAGTTTAATTTATGTTATTGTAAATAAATAGACAGATTTTACGACCATGCTGCAGTTTTATAGCTACTACCTTCTCAAGGACACTGGGGGTTTGAGCGCTGGCTATTTCGCACTTAGATGTTGGGTATTGTTCTTTGAAAACGCTGAAAATGTCAGTAATACTTCTATATCTTTTTACCATACTTGGAAAAAAATTCTATAATTGCAGCTTTTTAATTGCATCAGAAATTAATTTCTAACCTGGAGCCTATCAGTATATTCGAGGGTCTACAAGCACAGACCGAAATTTGATATGAATAGTTTGGCAAAAATCCAGTAACTCCTGCAGGATAACAGCGTAATATTCACAATCTGCCAACAGGCAGTCATTAGTATAACTTACGAAATTATTTACCATACAGACAGCACAGGTACTAACTAAAACCTGGACGTGTTTCATCGATATTCTACCGCTGCATGGCACAGCTGTGTTGGGTTCGGTTCATCAGTGGGTCCCCCAGCTTTCCCTGTTTGTTTTCTAGTAGATACTCCAGTTTTGAAAATGTAGCTTTTAAATTTTATCAGAAATTAATTTCTAATTTGGAGCAGGTCAGTATATTTGAGGGCCTACAGGCGCAAACCGGTGAACTCCAGTCTTCCCTCAGTGTGACTTGTCCCACGACATTCGAGGAAACATGTGTGAGCTTTCTCATTAGGTAAAGTCAAGTGCTTTTAGGCTCGTTTTCCCGATAAGCCTACAGCTGTCGTGAGCTGGTTCGCTGTGGACAGGCGCGGGAATGATACAGCATTGGGGCGGTATGATACAGCCAGAAGGAATTTTTAGCAAGGAACTTACAGTCCCCCCCCCCAAGCTACGCGAGATCACCTCATGTTATTGGATTTGAGCCATAGTAAGCGAGGGATCAAGCTGCGTACCGTGCTTATCATCGACTCCCTGCTATGCGCACTGGTTTCAAATACTCAATGGGCACTCAATGGAAACCGTAAATCGAATTCTAATATATGATATCAACTAAAAAGAAATTCTCAGGTGGTCGGCTAATATCTACTATCGTTCAGCATTCCCCTAAGTTATGTCAGTTAGACCAATATTCCAGTTTTTTTATTAACGTCCTTCCGGCAACCTGCTAATATCAAACCCTGCTCAACATGACTATTTGAGTTATGTGACTATTGTTCATATTTTATTAACAACCTGCACAAACTCACGTATCCGTCCAACTTTCTGACAGAAGAAAAAGTATCCTTCGGTTTTAAAAACGGTTCAGAACCCTTGAATACTTTTCAACATGATCTGCTATTGTACTCGTTTCTGCAGTTCTCTGTCTGTGATGATGGATTTGAGTTAGAATCCGAAACTTCATGCTAATGAAGCCCTTGTTCCAGTGCTCGGCTCTCCTTCTTAAACAGACTTATTCATTTCTCTATGCTATTGAAGAGGTAGAAATTAACGCACATAACATTTGTCAATCAATATGGATCAGACTGTGTGCTTTAAAAGGAACGTGAAAAAGAAACAGCCAAATACCAGGTTATTTTACTAGGCACTTCACAGTCTTACCTAACCACCTACTTGTGCACTTTTATTATGGAAAGAGAGATCTTCTGCCTGTATAACATTTGACAAGGTATTAGTTGGCTAAAAGGAAAAGTATAATAAGAAGCATTCTTACGCATACTTTCTACTAATTATGCTTGAATTTATAAGAACGTGTATAAATCGAATGAAAAATCTTATACTGCAAAGGTAACCATGTTTAGAACATGGGTTTTTTTTCGGTGACTAAAAAAACGATCATTCAAAAGCCAACCCCTGATTTGACTGAAATATCTTGAGAAGTTGTTTCAAGATGAGCAATATTACAAAACCTCATGAAAACACATTTATAATTAAGATCATTTTCTGGGTGCCTGCTAAGTTTTCAGGAGATACGCAACCTGGAATAATCAAATTATCAGAAAGGCAGAACATAGATTCCGCTTTTTAACCTCTAGGTAAAATATTTTGTAAGTCGATGACATCCTTCGAATAATATTTGAGTAATTGAACACGGTAGTATGCTGTCAGCGTTGTAGCTCTTACCGCATTCCCAATCAGATAAAAACAGTCGAGTTGCTAAGATTTTTCCCAGTATTCTACCCGTCAGATACTAAAAAACGGCATAAATGTTGTTTTGGTCACTTTGGTGAAAGTGGCCCGTTTGATTTTGCCTCTATGCGAAAATATGATTGATAGTGACGAGACAAGTCCCACTGTTGCATGTGCAAACCACGTTTCGGGGTTTTTTATGACTTCTGCCATCAATATCCCCCAGTTGCTGGGTTAAACAAATCAGAAACTCTACTTTTCGCTAGGCAACTATCTCAGAGATGGTACATCATCATAATCAGGCTAGGAGATTTCCTGCCTGTTGTGAAAACTGTCCTTAAGCTAGGCATAGAAGATGCCGGACAGACGGT
This sequence comes from Schistocephalus solidus, assembly GCA_017591395.1. Taxonomy (NCBI): domain Eukaryota; kingdom Metazoa; phylum Platyhelminthes; class Cestoda; order Diphyllobothriidea; family Diphyllobothriidae; genus Schistocephalus; species Schistocephalus solidus. The sequence continues at coordinate 254,950 of WEDG01004347.1, forward strand.
ATCTTCGGGCTTCTAAATGTGTCGAAAAATAAGATGTTAAAAACTTTTGTAGTTTGGTCGTCTTAAGTATGTCGCATAAGCTGATTATTTTTCTTTATCGATGCTTAAGACTAGTTAGATATTTTTATTGTACCTCTTCTGTTGAATTCTGCACGGAAAGTCGTTATACGACGAAAAGTTTCGATGAGATCTCAGTAGGTAACTTGGGCTGTGCAGGTCCTGGAATCGATTTTCTTTACTACTAGGGTATTTTATTTGCATCCATTGTCTCAAATAAAGTATTTTTGTGGTGCAAAACAACTGCTAAACATCTTCTGATTGGTGAAAATCACAATAGCTAGACTGGTGGATTTATCTAAGCACGAAAGAATAAGCGGAATTGACAAAAAGCTTTCAAATGCAACAGTTGACTATTATTTGATTCATGTACAACTTTTATGCACCTGCTTTCATAAAAAATAGTTTCCGGGCCTCAGTCCTCCCACAAACGGAGCCAAAACGCTTTCCAGGCAAAATTAAAATTATTTGTGAGACTGATTGGTTTATTTATGGGAGATTTACCTTTCCGAATGCACTGAGTTGACATGTTTATGCATGCCAGTATAGCTAAATTAATATAAAATGGCATACCTACCGCATGTAACTTACTATCAAGTGATTTGTTGAACACGAGTTTCTGTTTGAAAAACGTTTGGGGATTTTCGAAGTGGGTGGGTTATGTTCTTTATTTGAGGCCAAATATACAGTGGCCTGATGATTCATGAACTACCACGAGTTTCACAAGAAATTCCCGGTTACGCGAAATCCCCTTCGGCTGCGTCCCCTAAAGTTTTATGGGAGCAAAATAAACTTGTTTTCTTAAAAATAAGGGAGAGTTTGGTTTATTTATCCAAATTTACTAAAATGCATAATACTCTCCAAAAAGTTCCGTTTCAGAAGTTGTTCCTTATTTATTGAAAATTATTTGATTCTGAATACCTGCCTCAACCCGATTTTTCATGCACCCAAAATCTAATTTTAAATTTCCGGATTGGAATAACTATAAACTTTTCTTGCTCATATTATTAATTTTTATGGCGCAACGTACCCAAACAAGAGGTTTTGACCTGCAAAATTCAGTAGCGTATCGTTCGCATAAGCCACGGCTGTTTTCCCTTCATAAAAACTCTTCTTTGTTAAACAGCATCCTGGCCTCAAATCAATTAAAATCAAAAATAAGAACCTTCTGCCATCTGCTGTACTTTTTATAGTGGTTTATCACTTTGCTTAAAGTTGCTTACGTCTGACCGTCCCCCACGCTTTTATGGCGCCTTGCCATGGCAGAGAAGGCCCATGCAGGCGTCGGGGCCATTTTCGAGTTGATTCTTTGTTGAATGAAAGCTGTGAGTTTATCCATTAACCCCTTGAAGTTTTCGTTCATCTGCTGATAAGGCTGCATTTTTTGAGCACCTTAAGCCGCCTTGTGAACACTTTCAGGTGCTGCTCTGATAAGCAATCACCACGTGTTCTCAGCAATCGATCAGCCGCATGTGACGACGCCTAATTAATTTATTTCAAGTACTTTCTCGCTGAATCATCCCAATAATACTCATCAGTTGGGTACATTAATCGATAATCCTGGCCTTCAAAGAAAAGCTGTGTCAGCGTTTTCCGTTGTGGTTAAAGTGCGAAGGTCCATCGTTGTAAGATTGCCAGGTGCAAGGATAATGTCCAACGATAGACATGGTTGGTCCGTTAGAATACTTGTAATAACCAGGAAACAGGACATAGTGATCTCACGGAGTTCATAACAGTGAAAAACGAATTCGAGTCAGCATGTTTTCACCCTTTAAGTTACATGTTATTAAAGTCTTATTTTCTTCATTTTCTGAGTTGGCACACACTTATATGGCTGTAGTTTTTATATATGAATACTGTTACTATATCTTCCGAGTTCAGCAGAACGCATTATAATTAAAGTGCAAAATTTCTGGCAGCTCTTATACCAGATTTTATCAAAAAAGCCGTCGAACCTGTCATTATGACTCCTGGACGTTTTGAAAGGGGTTTATAGATATCTAAATGATTTTAGGGTGAAAGTTCCAGTCACTGTTATTTGCATCTGATTCGGTTCTTAATGATCCAATTTGTGTTGTAGGTCTCAGTGTGATCCGCCAGGAGCTGCACGATATCAGCGTAAGCTAATGTTCTCTGACATCAATTTTTAAAATTTTCCAATTGCGAGACAGCGCGCGTATACAACAGATTACTTCTGACTGTGAGATTAAAAATATCATCTGAGCCTATTCTTTTCAGCTCATGTCTTGATGAGTGATGGAACATCGCCAACTCACATTCCGCAAAAGTTTGTTAACACTATTCAATTTTTCTCATTCACAAGCACTGTTGAAGATGATCTTGTTCTGTAGACTTGCTAACTGACTGCTTTAATGGTGATGGCCAACCCTCGGCAGTCAATCGATGTTTCAGTGGCACTTAAAATAATTCCTTGAGAATGTCTCGATAAACGGACGCCTTCGGTATCGAAAATTTTATCCATAAGGTTGACCACCGGATTCCGTGAAGCACGTTAATGCTTTCCAAAATGCGAGGGGCTTTGTCTTTTATACGAAATGTTAATCTGTTTGCAGTTGGAGTAGACTTTTACTCACAATGGCCCTGAACAGGAGTCATGCATTTTACACACCGAAAGCTGCTCTATACATATACATTAAGAGGACAGTAGAAAGGATAATCTGCTCATCACTGTACCCCCGGAATGAGCACATTTGCTGATGAATAGTGGTTAAATGTAAAACAGCCGACTACTGCTACCCATTTGGTATAACCCACCCTATTATGCACTTTTAGGGCTCCGCCCGTGATCTTCGTGTTGGTGTAAATCATCTGGCATTGGAGCAAGAATGCCAACGTCAGGAGAGCACCCTTAGACGGCTGCGGCAGCTTCAGTCCCAGCTGAGTAAGGTAACATGTGATCAGATTATTTGGTTACAATTTTAGAGTCGGTACTCTGACAGTCAATTGGAGGCCTCCGCGCAAGAACTTGCGGTGAGTTCTGTGACAGAAGTCAACACTTGAAAAAAAGCACAAACCGATGTCCTTATACTCTCATTTCGTTTCTCCCTTAAATTTTTTAATTTTTCGTAAGGAGATTTCTGTGGGCCCACTGGGGGGAGGGAGAATGGATAGCAAAATGTGGCGTTATGGAAACTTACCCACCACATGTAGAAGCAAATCATGGTTGTTTAGATCGTCACGAAGGACGTATCTCCGTAAGTTACGGGAAGGGAAGCCCTCGGTAGCGCAGTTAACCTTATGCAAAATTCCACGGGGTATTAAAATTACCTATTCATAACCCTCACCCTAACACTAACCTCAATCCTTCGCTTACATCTTATCTTAACACTAACCCTAACGAAAATCCTGCCCTAAGTTTGAGCTTACTGGGAATTAACGCGAGGCTCTCGAATACGGGTGGTTCATATTCCTGCGTCTTTCTCGTTAGTGGTTGCTGCATTTGAAAACGCCTGTCATTTAGTCATTTTAGACGTTATTGTTTGAGCAAAACGGGAGCTACGAGATTGCAACCAATCTCTGAGTATTTTTTAACACAAAGTGGGACCAACGTTGGTGTACTGTCGAACTAAGACTTTTACCCTAAAGCGCCTAAATCACTATGCCTAGTTCTAGATAGTAAGTGGATAAAATGCAATGATGTATTCTGTTCTGTTGATAGACTTCGGCGCTGCTGCCTGAAGCAACACGGGCTGTGGACTAGGCCAGAACAGTGCTAGCGGTGTTACATCATGTCATGTCAAGTGTAGTGTTGCATTACAAGGGCCAAGGACGATCGCTCCTGTCTGGATGTGTGTCGTAGTTAGCCAGAATGCAATATCAACGTCTCAGAACTTCCGCAGAACAGGGTGGCTAAAGTTGACCCGGCAAGACAAAGTCCGCGGGTGACGCTACGTCAGTTGGCTGAATTAATTTCGCTCTGACGGGTTTCCTATAAGAGTAGAAGAGCTACCTCGTTGTAGAATTGAGTCAGAAAAGTCTTTATGATAGACTGCGCCTTGGGTCTCAAGCTAGAGTCTCAAAAGTTTGTCGCATAGTGGTCAGTAAAAAAAGCAGGAAGGAATACTACTGAGGACAAGGAAGACTGTGATGGCCGTCGGTCTGAAATGAGCAAATCCAAGTTTGGATAGCCTAAAATTTGAACTTGGATTATTTGGTCGTTGAGCGTTGTTAAGTACAACGCACTACGGTTGAGCCGCTGGCCCTTTGTACTGTTGGTTGCGGTCGGGAGCATCCAAAATATAAGTATGGTAATTCATCGATCAGGCTGTGGAACCTGTTTGTCCCGTTGTATCTTCAGGTTCGATCTAGAATAAAGAATAACTCAAGAGACCTAGGTCTAAGATGCACTTTTAATCAAATCATTTCCCCTGCACTACCGAAAGGAAGCCCCGTGAACCTTTACATGATTCCAGTCCAAGAAGAGCATTCATGTGTGTAGTAATTTGACAGTGATTAGAGACTGCCAGTAAAGGCTGCCAAGAGACGGAATGTCAGCTGAAAAAGACTACACTGAGAAGGCTATTAGAGTTAGTGCTTTCAGAAACAAACATAGGACAACTAGTCTCCATGGAGAAAGTAGATATTTTTGGCCGGTGATTAAGGCTCGTGCTTCGGTTCAGTATATAATTATGAAGGAGACGAAATTCTTGCGTACATTTTCGAAATTTTTCCCACAGCTCATCGTCAGACTTTGGGATGTGTACAAGAATAATTAATTAAGTAACCGTTTTCTACAGAGGATTCTACACTAAGGTGATGTATGCACCATTATGCGTTAAGCGTATTATATCATTCCGTTGTGATTGGCTATGCGCATTTGAATTTGTCCTTGAGGATTTCGAATGTGCCATCCAGATCGATATGCCGATTGATGCATGCCTCACCTGAGTGTATTTCTTCCATGAATTCGCGGCTTTTTCTAATTGGGCAAGTGCTCAAAATCCTCGTGTTCCCCCAGGCGAATGTATGCCTGGGTCCAGTTTTTGCATGGCTACCTGAGATAGAAGGTCTCGTTTTCTGACCGCTAACTCACGTTCGTGTATGCGGGTCGAGAAGGATTTCCCAGTTTGCTCACAATAAGCAGCATCACAACTGGAACATAGAATTTTGTAGACAACACCTTCTTATCCTCAGGGTGTACAAGCTGTGAGCGTAAAGTAGATGTTGGGCGGTGTGCTACTTGTATCTGGTGTTTTCTCAGCTGTCTTTCAACAAGCTCTGATACATTTTTAATGCATGGGAGAGTTCGCCAGGTCATTGTTTTGAGTGTCAGCTGTCTTCTGACAAGCTCACATTAATTTTCACCAGTTCGTAAGGTGCCTGGGATGCCGTGTTGTTTGATGCAGTAGACTGCAGATTTGCCATCTCATTAAACGTCAACCAAAATCTTGAAATGTGTTTTGATTCGAAAAAAATATTTTAATAGGTTCAAATATTAATTATGGCCCATTCTCATCCTACGATATTTCAGTCATATGAAAATGCTGGTTATTGAACGAGTTTCTTGTCAGCCACCTGCAAAATTCAGATATAAGTTATATAAAACATGCACAAAGACATACTCTCAAATTACGTCTTCTTCAAATTTAATACTTGAAGAAGGGGTAGCTTGCGGTTTTGAAAAAAATGTCTGATTATGAGATATTTCAAGTCCCTGAAATTTTTATCTATCTGGCTATTTATTAATGCTGCTTGTAGAGCAAGTAACATGCTTCACGTTAAAGGAAACATTTCCTGAGCAGTATGTCAGGTCTTTTTCATAGCGTAGCGAAATGTCTGAATTTCGTTAGACACAATGCAGAGGTCAGATTCACTATTATTTGGCAAATGACAAAAGCCGAACAAAATGTTTTGTATGTTTTCTATAACATGTATTCGAAAAAAAATCCATACTAATAACGTAATCATTTTTTCACAGATTGTGGTTGGAAAGAAGCTCGTTCAACAGCTGGCATTGTGACATGAAGGAAATATCATGAGATTATGCTGCACGATGTTACACTGTAGATTTTTGGCAAATGCTTCCAGTCGGGTAGATAACTGGGGATGCCTGTACACGGTATGGTTTGCGTTGTAAACTGGAAGTGCTCCTTCGGTGCCATGAATCACATAGTCTGTGGATAGGCAGCGCTAGTACTGTAGCCCAAATGGGGTGCTGTGGTTAAATTTCACCAATCGTCTGTCGTGTGGCTGGCAGCAAAACCATCGGTTCTAATGCCAAAGACACAAACATATGTTAGGCTGGAGGTTGCATTTGTCATGACACTTAGGCCTAAACACGGTTACTCGTTGCATGGATCACTCAGCAACTAATGACTTCTTACGCAGCCCATTCTAACAGAAGCAGTCTAAGGTGCGACTTGACGACAATAGCCGACGGTGAGACGGTTGAAACCGAACATGCTGTGGGGGCAGACAAACCCGGTGTGATAGTGACGGGCGCCCAGTTTTGGTGAGGGGACGCTTGTGGTAGCAAAGTTGTGCCTCATTCTAGTTCTATACTCTTGTTTTAGGACATTCTGAACTTGAATGCAGACGTCTTGCGATACCTCGACGGCATTTCAAACCTAGAGCAGCCCATATCGGTAAGTCTTCAGGGACCTAATGTTGGGACGAACGAACTCGTCTGTTTACCTTCTTGTAGAGCCTCACGAACACCATCTGCAGGTCAGCGGCAGCCATCAGCCATCCAGATGCAGCTCCACTGACAGTCTTTGCAAATAAGGTGAGTAAATACTACTAATGCCAAGTAGTATTATAGAGCCCGTTGAGGGCCCTGTTAAAGGAGTCTCAGTTTGTAGTTTTTTACGGAGCTGTGACCACTGTAAACTGGGTGCAATATAGTAAGGTATACTGCTTCCAGCCGGGGAAATTTACTGTCCAGAAATCGCTCCTTTTGATGGACATGTATGCCAGTCTATGCGTCGTTAATCCCTGTTCACGTCAAACACCGATCGGAAGGATATTTTTTGTGGTTAAGAGAGCTTGTTGTTAAACCCATTTCATGTCCTCGTGAGCAAGGATTTGAAGCCTTCCAGCTAGCTTAAGAGAACCTCCTTTGCTGTCAGAATAGGTGCTTGGTAGTTTAGGTATGTATGGAGTTCACAGGGCCAGAAAAAACTTTCCGTCTGGCTTTCAACCAAACGAACTCCCAAATTCACGCGAGGCATTCAAAAACTAAACTATTACAGCTGCATCTGTCAACCGAAAGCAGAGAGAGTTGAGGGGACACATTGAACAACCTTTCAAGTCTCATCTAAATTTGGTTTCAAGTTACAAAATTTATTTTTAAATAATTCTGCAATGAAAATTGGCCTCCAGTATCGTATTCAGTGGAAACTGAACGTTTTTTGGAAGAAAAACACAAAGTATACAAAAGTAAATCCATTGATTAGCGTACCAAGACAGTACCTATTAAATAACTTGTTGGAAAACTGTGCATTTACGCCAGCTGCATTCATCACCCTTGCTCTAGTGTTCTCCATTATGAATCGGAAATTCTTCTCCCTAATTGTATGAATAACCAAGTAATTTACTTGTGTAGTGATTTTACGCACCTCACTGTTTATTTTACCTAGAATCTTGGTGATAGCATTTCGAATTGCTGGGAATATATAAGTCAACTGAGTGACCTCGCACAATTTCATCTAAGAGCCGCAGCCAGTTATCAGAAGGTGAGTAAATCATTTTGAGCACCCTCGATTCCTTCGTAGTTTCACCACAACAAAAATGAACTCAAGGCGCAGATACAGAAAAACGTTGATTTGGCTGAGGAGAAAATGCGTCTTTTCAACCCACACGGGACTGTGGACGAGGCTGTGAGGCTGGCCACTGAACTTCAAGTAAGCAACAGTCAGCCATTCACTTATCTCCTACCCACGTGCAATAAACCGAGATTTGTCGATAGGAAGACGTATGTTTCCTCCAGTTATTGGAGACGATTATCCAGTTTTGCATTATGCGTGCAGAATTACTTAACTTTTAGCATTACCTTTGTAAAACTCCCGTAGTTAGTCCCTGTTTATGTCAAAAATAAGCCCCCATTAATGCAAGTCTCCCAATTAGCAATTGGAAAACTTGCCCGAGCGTTTGTGCACGTTCAAACACAGAATTGAAACGCCCCTTGCGCTAGCCAAAACCTTGACCCTTACCCTAAAACCCCACAATGCTCCCCGACCTTAGCCTTAGCTTATTCTAACCTCAACCTTAGCCCTTATTCCCCCTGGCCTTTAGCGCATGTCCTGGTGTTTTTTTCTTATCGGGGAAGCAGGGGGGGGGTAAAGAGATTAGTACTCCCATCCGCTTTTCTAATGCAGGTCACAACAGAGCACCCATACCCGGTTCATTACCTAAGTCCTGCAAAATGCCGAAATTTACGAAAAACTGAGAATCACGCGTAAACTGGCACCAACTTATGTTCCAACGCTTTGAAGTATTAATGAACAACCGTTAGGGAATTTAAAATTAAAAGGAAATGTTAAAAGTAATATAATTTTTTGAGAAATACTAACTTTTTTAAAAAGTGGCACTTTCTGAAAACGTGAAACGTGCATATTAAGAGAACTATCCATTTGTTTAGTTTCTTTATACATATTTCTGGTATTTGATTACAATTAGTTTTATATCGTCCTTGAAATACCAATGAATATTTCACAATTTTCATTGTTTCCAATTGATTGGCAATAAACTTAAATCTTGTTCTACCTGTTTATCAAAACCTTCAGCATTGATAGAATTAGTGAGCGTTTGGATATTACTTCTAATAGAATTGGTCGTTTGTTTCAGATTTGTAGCTTCACCCCATCATGAAAACTCTTTGCCATGAAAAATGACCGTCCAAAACAAAATTGGACAATTAATAGGCCTGGAATCCATTTAAAAACGTTTTATAATAAGTAACCCGTTTAAAAAGTGTGTTAATTTAATATTTCACAGATGAATATATGCGGACTTTACCTTTTTCCAAGGTGAAGTCAAGGTGAAAATGTCGAAATTTTACCGGTTTTGTGACTTTCATGAAAAGAATTGATGCATTTTCTGCTGAAAATGAAAGAACTGACTTGTCGCTTTATATTTTCTTATTTTAATGCCACGTTCTAAGACTGGAAATGTGCAAGAGAGTATCCAACATGGATTTTGCGAAAATTGCTAAACTTCTGTCCATTGCGTTTCTAGATTCCGAATAAGCGGAAACTATACTATACAAAAATGTATCTTATCACATGCTTCCAATTTAACATAGGTGTTTCTGTAGTCCATCTTGACAGTATCTTGTAGTATTTTGTTTATGGTTCCAATTCTCAACGTTTTAAAACCAATGTTATTCCCGCGTCACCATTTTGCACACAATAATTTTTAAAGTTGAATTTATTATTTATGGAACAGAATGCGATTCCTTATGCCTGATTTTCATTGAAATAAGATCCAAAATCTCCAGTTACAGAAGGGTTTTATTTGAAAATTTACTTACTCATAATACTTCTCTTTTATAGCACTATGTACTTTGATCGGCAATATTAAATAGCCTGGGAAATTTTTAGATATCCTGCAGCCTCCGCTTTCGCCGAAATCATGCCTGTTTTCCTTCAATATATAAGATGAAACGTGTAGTGTTATTTAGTACAAGGCTTTATGAGCTTCATGTACACTCGACAAATCAAAATAACAAGACTAAATATACGCTTACCTATTCACTCAATTTTCGACCATGCATTACATAAAATTCAGCAATCTATTTTACTTGGATCCGATCGCACTGTAACGCTGTACTGCGGTTGGAGCCATGTTGCCAGTATTCATTTCGTTCCGAGGTTCACCACGAACCAATCAATAACTAGCTAGTGATGGCACCCGCGTGATCAAGACAGTTGTTTGCACAGAACTAAACGGTATAAAAGTCATACAGAGCGCAGAATTCTGGGCAGGAACAACCAGACATGACAATTCGATCATTGAAAAATAGGGTATTTACCAAGTGCTCCTCAGTATGGTTGGCGCAGGACCGTAATTTGGGCGCGTAAATGTAGTTTCTATTGATAGCAGACTTTTGCGAAGTATCTACTGCACTCTCTCCTCACTCGCCTTCCTGGATGCGGACACAGGCGCAATGTCTGAAACCTCGAACCTTGTACAAATATAAACCCCAAGGACCTTCACCTTCTCTGTTGATGACGATTCTTGTTAGGTTTCGCAAATCTTGCAGAACAAGTATGGTCTTGTTTTCGTGAATCGGGTCCTATCTTGGGGAACCACTACTGGTCTACAGTCAACAGCTCACTCTGAAATTCTAGTCATTCAGATTTTCAAGTAATTGTCAGGTGACCAGCATCAGAAAAATTTCATTTTTCTTTTGACAAGACAACTTTGAAATATTGTAACACTTGGCTGTGGTCTGCCACCTGGATCAGTATCCATCTATCGGTTTTTTTGTGAGCTCACTAATTTTATGTCTTCTTGTACCTAACATTCCTTATTTTGTGTCCCCGCTAAGAAAACTCCTCACCTGGGTGAATTCACCTTCAGCAGTATTTAGGGACCAAAATACTCTCCAGGATTTTGTATTTCAGTTCAGTATATTTAAGGGTAGTAAGCATTACCTTTGAAAACCCCACTAGAATGTGCCATGAGGGGGATTTGAACGCGGGCACCAGCGTATAGTAATCTGCCGCCCGTGAAACCAGCACACGTGAAACCGACGTACACCCACGTGGTCAAGCCAATTGCTCGCCTTTGTCAGATTTTGCATTTAGAATCTTAAGTACGGCTAGCACAAGCGGTCGAACTATGAACTTTTTTAAACTTTCCATTGTCGTTTCACCGAACTTTCATAAATATTTTGGGTGAATCGCTCCTATGACTACCCACAAAAAGGCGGTCAACTCAGTTAGTTATGCGAAAAATAAAACGAACGCAATCCACCTATATAAAGGATAAGATTAGGTGCGTGTATCGTGAAAAAGGTTTTTCGACACTCGTCCCCTTCTTTGTAGACTGCCATTTCCAGGCAGAAATGACAATATCTCCTGGAACCCAGTAGAGGGCGATTGGGTACGAATCGGAATCCACAAACTCCCGCCAGCCTAAACGCGGATGGATGTTTCGGGGTCAGTCCAGCCTCCGCATGAGGCGCATCGGGCCCTCAGCGACTGAGTTTTTGGGAATTTTCGTCTAACATGGGGCAAATTAAGCCCTTGTGATAGAGGATTCCGATGGGTTTCTCTGACTTTGCCTCCGTTCCAAGCAATGTTGTAGCTTTCTACATTATCCTCCACCTCTGTCGTCAGCTCTTTAATGCCGTACCCTCCAAGGATCTCGAAGTGTTTCCATTTTTGCTTTACAATCCCAGCGTTCCTTGAAGTAATTTAGCTCAGACATGGTGCACGTTTACAGAACTACACGACGCAGTTGTACATCGATGGGTGAATGAGGACGAAAATTATTCTACGGTCAAAGCAGAAATTCGTGTGGTACTTGCGTTTGCCTTGTCCCGAATCGACCTGAACTAATTCTCCTGTTCCAGGTCTCCTCCTCGTCCAAAGGGTATTAAGTAACCTCTTGCCTTCTCTCTTGTAGCCCTTTCCTTTGGGCAGGTGCTGCCTATAGTCCTCTACTCTCCCGATAATTCAACCGTCGTTTTCGACCATGTCCACCGTATGAACCACAGCCAGCTGGTGCAGGGACGGTGACTTGCGCTGGATTGTAGTGAGAGCAGACTTCACTGCATCCACTTCACTCTCTTTTCCACTCCCACAGCTGGGCTCACACTTAATGATTATTTCAGTTTCATATCTACCACTGTGCTAACATATGGGTTAACATTTTAAAGGTAAGGTGAGTCATAATGGCAAACCGTTATCTAACGGCACTGACTGATTCAACTTAAAGTGAAATGATTCCGATTTAAGTGAGCCAAATCCTTGTTCGTTAGATTGCTGTTTTACAGTTATAACCATTAAAGACTAAAAAAACAATAGTGCAGTTCCTTCAGCGATAACAAAACTTTAACAACCTAAACCCAAACGGTTGTGCAATTTTCTCTCGGAAAGATGTTCCTCACATAATGATTAGTTTCGTGAGGGTCGATCTTCCTCGGAGACCTAACCAGAAACATTTGTGCCTCATGCAGTTTTATATATAATCATCCTTCTGACCCCACAAGATAACACACTCTCTTTCAGGACCAATTCAATCACTTCAACCAAATGTGGGAAGATACACGTCAGCTCTCGGTAACCAGCCGAAGCCTATTGCCACTGAATCTACGGATGGCCGAGGTTCGAGGCGGAAAAGTAGAGAATTCCCAACTCCCCCAGACCGTCATGGTGAAGGTCCTCATCAACATCCGAGATTCCAGTTTCCAGGTCCACAAGGATGAAGAGCTCCTATTGGTTGATAACTCCGATCCTATATACTGGACTGTGCAAACAGCGCAGGGCCCTCGACAGCTACCGTCCGTAGCTCTTTCGGTCATTGGTCCCTATTCAGACGGCGTTTTTGACATGAACAAGTAAAGCACCACTTGCAATTCATTCAAAATTACGCATATATTTCGTATAAATTTATTGGAAACTGGCCATATCAAGGAATTGAAGCAGGCGAGGTTCGCCTTTTGAAAGAGCTCATCAGAGGTGGTTGTTAAAGCTTTCGGTAGAGATCGGTGTTAAAATATTCCTCGATGCTGACTAACTCGCCTTTTGTCCATTCCAATCAATTCAACAGTCCCAGTTTTCTAGGCTAAAACAAACTAAGGGGTTTTTCAAGATTCCTTAAGTTTTGAACATGAAGTAAATTGAAGTTTGCATAGATTTAAATTATATTTCCACTATCAAAAATACCTAAAGATGACCTCGTGTCATGGATAGAGGGAGGTGCATTAGGACAGCGTGTTATTTTTTCGATAGAGCAAGATCTGAGTGCTGAGGAATGTGAAGTAGCTAAACATTAGTTGCCTTTAGAAGTAAACTATCAACTTTTTAGCCTCTGGAAGTTTATTTAAGAACATGTTTAAACTAAACCACACGCGAGTTAAGAAATCTTTATTAAGTCTAAACTATTTCCCAGAAGGGACATCAAACTACAGATCAAAGAGCGTTTGAATGTCAATGTCTCTTCCCATCCCATCAAATAAACACCGAAATAGACCTCCTGGGGTAAATTATGCTCAAGTTTCTAAAAGAAGTTAAAACTGATCTTTTCCACTCCATCCTTCAGACTGCAGAGTGAATGCGCGCTGGGCTGGGTGAGAAGCCTTGAGAGGATGCGTGGCCGACTGTTGCAGTACTACACCGAATTATTCGATTCATTTTGTCAATCTGAGGTAAGTTTTCGATCTCTTACTGTCTATCACCACGTCAAGCTGGTATACAGCAGCGCCAAAACATCCCATTTAAGCCAACACTGACAGAATTTAAACTTTTCTGTGTACTTTTGCAGTTGTAGTAAAGAGCATACTAGACTGGAGTCAGTCGTCTAAGGGTCATGTCACTGAGCCAGAAAGGTTTACAGACACCCTTTGCTTGAGGGCGCAGTTAGTCTGACTGGCTGCAGATCACAGTGGCACCTGTCGATGACCCCTAGCGGTGAGACACGCCGCCTGCGAAGCAGATCTCTAGTTCACAGTCACACAGTCACACGACGCTGCCGACGCCGTTCTTGCACGCGCACGCGCAAATATCAATTACTAGAACGTCGTGCTGACTCGGAGTGTAGCGCACGCCTTTGTTCTCACGTAGCATGTGACGCGCAGAGTGGCAGGGAACCTAGATTCTAGTATGATTCCGAACTTAAAATACATTGTTCTGACATCGCCACCACAAAGATCGAACTCGAGGGCAGTGTGGCAGATAGCGCGAAAGAAAAACGATCAGAGAGAGAGTGTGTGTGAGAGGATGGTGCTGAAATTGACGGATATGTGCACCCTAGGAACTGTGAGGGTCACAAGAAACAGACCTTCCGTTTAAGATGAAGTCATTTGCCAAACTCTCAAAACTCAATTGATATCCAACCTAGTTTCCATGCTTGAAGGGGTTTTCTGAAGATTAATCCTTAGTCAAGATTGAAGCAAATTGGAAATTCAGCCTTGCAGCTCCCCCTAAAAAGAGAAATCTTTCGTTTAAAAATAGCTAGTAGGGGTGTCGTTCAAGATAGTCTAACCCAAAATACAAAATAATACTTAATGGTCTTCACAGGAATGTGTACTTATGCTCTATTTATGTACCAGTTAGTAAGTAACTTGGGTCTAAATAACATGCTACCTCATCCTGTGACACTCGGCCGATGAGGGTAGAAGCGGCAGAAACGGTCACTCCGGTTTCTTTTGCCCTTTTTGTCCTTGAGCTTGCAGTATCCATTATTCCTCGCTATACGATCGTCTAAGAGAGATCTATCTTGCGATTGCAAGTCCAAAACAGAAAACGTATGTTCCGTCTTGCCACCAGAACGATGAAACGTCACCCCATGCGACTGAATACCCAGGTCTGTAACCTTCAAGGCCAGCAGCTCCTGGCTAGCATTATCCGTGACCAACTAACGCAGGTTTAGGTAATAGATCTTTCAGATTGGAGTTAGGGTATGGCTGGTTGCTGCCGAACACCAAGCAAGATGCGTTCACCTTAACCCACCCCTGTCATTTCCGGTATTCTCCTCACATTTAACCGCGTCTGTCAAGTAGTAAGCTGCATCGTGTACAGGTTGTTGGTTTTCACGCCATTTGACAGAAGGTTAAAGTAATCCCGAGATGTAACAACATCTTTAAGGATGCTAGGGTTGACCATGCCAAACTCGCTGGCTTTCTAAACACGCCCACAGAATCTTTTAACCCAAGAGTAGGCCCCTCATAGCTGAGTAAGTGTGCAGAGTAACTCCAATAGGAGCTCATCAATGCTGCTATTGTGAGTAGCTAACAGAAGGCAATCGAGTACAACGATCGCGTTTTATTTATCACTGTGTTGAGTTCAGTAGCAGGTTTGACGAGGAAAGAAGGCCTAAGTGGCCATTTCTTCGTAAAACTTGCCCTCAGCTTTTAGATGGATCAACAGGAGTTTTAAAATAGATCAAATTTTTCAGATGGTCAGAGTGGAGGTTTCCAACTGTCCCCAATCGTGAGTGCCGACAAAATATTGGTATCCCTCGATCTGTAAAGTAGTCACCGCTATTTATATGCATTTTTGCACAATGTATTCTAAGGAAACTTAGCCTACAGATTCATGTTTCACCAAGATGTCAACGAAACTGGTCAGAATATAGAAACGCTTAGGGCAAATCAACGGCTTTAAAAGCAGAAGAAAAATAAAAAAGAAGAAGAAGAAGAATATTAGCGCGGTGGTACGCCAACAGGGCATCCATGCAGCATGCAGTCACCGTATTTGGGACTCTGACCTGTTAGGCACCCAATTTAAGTCAGGAAGTTTTTGCCCCCAGCTTCAAACGGACCTGCTCCCTATGTCACTGTTCAATCGGAAAGCCGCATTTCCTCCAGGCTAACTGCAACGTTGCGAAGGTGAATGAGAGCGCTGAACTGATTCCTAGTGCTGCCAAAAGTCTTTAAGGTAGCTCCTTGCACGAACTGCATTCAAGTCCTGAGAAGTTACGACATTCGACCCCCACCAGACTTTGAGTCCTTAAATCTACTCATTACTTAAATTTGCGCCAGTCAGATAGTAGTAAATAGAAGCTAAATGTAAAATAACTTTTCTTGACTTTATAGTGTTACAGCGTGTGCTCAAAGCTCATTATCTCGGCATATAATTCTGTGGGAAGTTCAAAAAATTAATTTTGATGAGAAAATATATGCTATGCAATTTACAATGATTCCCTTTCTTGTTACCCGATCCCTTACGTTTTGGACAAAGATTGATTTTCTAAATGACCTTACAAACGCTTTATATATGGTAGGGGGTTTATATAAAGTAGTCAATTTGACGAAATTAGATTAACGATGATGGTAAGAGGAAAGTCCGGTATGTACTTCTGAATTTTTCATTTTAGTCGGTTTACTTCCGGAATAAAAGGGCTATGGATGCATTCCTCGATGACCTTGAGCGAATCCTAATTTTTCCGAACTATGATGGTGGAAGACTTGCAAAATCATATGAAAAATTCATGCGGACAATCATACTCCAGCAAAGTAAGCATTCGTTTCTAAAAATCTGTGGTAGTACTTATATTGCTAGAGAATAACCTGGTTAAAACTTCAAGGTTAATAATTGTACATTGATTTATGCATCGGTAACAACCGTGAAACACCAGTCTACGTCTTGCATGTTGCACCCTTAACAACATACCTGTGCAATTTATATAGAAGGTATGAAATTATTTGGGAAAATGCGAAAATTGATGGTTAAATTTTCGAAACCGATCCCCCAGCTCGTCGGCAGACTTTGGGATGTTTACAAGGACAATTAACTAATCAAATGCGTCCAACGGTGGACTCTACAGTTGCGTGGTGTTTGCGCCAATACGCTTTAAGCACAGTTTGTCATCCCGCCGTGATTGGCCGTGCGCATTTGAATTTGTCCTTGAAAATTTCGTATGTAGCACCTAAATCGATATGCCAATTGATGCGTGCCTCATCTGAGTGCACTGCTTCCATGAATTGATGGCCTTTTCCCATTGGGAAGACGCCCACAATCCAAGTGCTCTCCCATGCAAATTTATGTTCAGTGTCAAGTGTGTGCATGGCAACCTGTGATAGGTGATCTCGTCTTCTGTCCGCTAACTGATCTTCATGTATGCGGGTTGAGACTGATTTCCCAGTTTGGCCACAATAAACGGGATCACAACTGGAACGTGGGATTTTGTAGACAACACTTTTTTTTAGCAAGGTAGCCAACCCTGTCCTTAGGGTGTACAAGCTGTGCGCGTAAGGTATATGCGGAGTGGTGGGCTACTTATATCTGTTGTTTTCTTAGCTGTCTTTCGACAAGTACGGAAACATTCTTCACGTATGGAAGTGTTCGCCAGGTCATTCGTTTTGGTGCCTGAGTGGCCGTGTTGTTTGAAATACCTTTCTTTCTGACTTCTAGCAACTTCACGCATTAATGCAAGAAGTCGCGTGTGTATCCATTTTTGGAGAATAATTGAAAGAGGAGTTTACTTTCTGCCTGATAACTTTCCTAATCAGAGCAGGCCGTTTTGGCTTAATTTAGCAGATTTTCGACAGAACTCTTTAAGTGAGAGACAGGGTGGTTACTCTCAAAGTGTAGAATGACCTCAGAATATGTTTATTTGCGATAAACTGATGTATGGTGTGATCCATCAGTTTTTCGTTGTACGAGGACATCCAGAAATGCGATTTGTCCATCAGCCTCTATTTCGAACGTGAATTCAATTCCTGGAAATGTAGGGTTCAGCTTATTATGAAGGAGGTCTAATTGTTTTTTTTCTTGCTGATGAAAAAATGGGTCATCAGCCATATTTTTGTTCAATTTTAGAAAGAACTATCGATTCTAATTTCTGCATTATGGTCTCGGCCTGAAAGCCGGATATGGGTGACCTCATAAGAGCTCCTTTTATTTGTCTATAGCATTGGCCAGAGAAAGAAAAGTTTTTTTATAGACGGATTTCGCAGACACATCTCTGATGTAGGCCTGAAGTAGTTCTTCGATGCAGCGTCTCGCTAAATCCAGAGGGATCGAGGTGAAGAGCGAGACCACATCGAATGAAACCATTATTTCGTCAGGTGTAACTGTGACTTCTTTCAGTTTGTCTAGAAAACCCTTTGGATCTTCAGCGGATACTCAGACTTCTTTGTAAGTGGATCTAGTTGGTGAGCAAGCCATTTCGACATTTCATAGTTGGGTGCATCGATTAAGGAGACTATCGGTCGCAGTGGGCGCAGTTATGTGAATTTTCGGAAGACCATATTTTTGGGTTCTTCCTGTTTTAAGCATTTCGCAAGAACTCTTGAGATTAATTGCTTTCGCCTAAGGCGTTTCAATGTTTTTTTCCATGCATGAGTTTTGTGATTTTGCGGGGTCAGTCGAAAGAGGTTAGCATGTTGAATCGTCTTTTAAGAGTGACGGCTTCTTTGTGCAGTCTGCTTTTTTTAGGGTGGTGGTGACACCTCCCGTGTCAGCCGGTAGAATAATTATGTTCTTGTCTTGTTTAAGTGCATGTTGTGCCTTTCTTTCCTCGTAAGTTAATTTTGAGTGCTTACTTCAGTTCTTCAAGGCATGCACAGTGCTACTGTGAATTGTTAACTGCTATTCTTTTGTAAGATTTGTTGACGATAGGATGGATTCAGAGCTGGCAAGGAAGTCAAGATAAGTGCAATCCGACGGATCGTACTTCATTCCTTTGCAACGCACATTTATCTCTGTTGTTTAAGGACCTTGGAAGATAGGTTTATAACTTTGTTTTGACACGTAGCATCCCCGTGACTTTTATGGGAAATCTTCATCCACTTTTTTTCTCCAAGGGGTCTCATTTTGAGTCGTTCTATTTCCGAGACACGCGTGATGGTCTCTTGACAAAAATTGCATGTTGTTATTTGAATTTACGAAGTCGGTAATGCGCGCCTGTTATGGATGCTCCAAGCATTTTGATGGCCATAGCGCATAGCGGCTGGAAATCCCCTGGGATGACTTTACGGCCAGTTTTACTCTCACCGATTTCGGTTAAATCCTGTTGTCTTGACATCGAGGGAAAAAAAGATACTTGTTCTCACGTTAAACTTTCGCGAAGTGAACAATTTTTCACTGTCAGAGTATAAAAGCAAAACACTCCGCTTGCATTTTTTTACGTGTTAAAAGCGTTATTCACCTAGCATCCAAGGTCCTAACAAAAACAAAGGGAAAACGTGCCGTGCAAAGGAATGAAGTAAAAATCCGTTAGATTCCAATTACCTTGACCTCCTTGTCAGCTTCGAAACAATCCTATCGTCAACAAATTTTAAAGAATAAGAAGAAGAAGAAGAAGAAGAAGAAGAGCAGTTCACAAGTCGCAGCAGCACTGGGCATGCCTCGAAGACCCGAAGTGAGCACTCGACGGAAGAAAGGCAATCAATGCACTTAAACAAGAAAAGAACATCAATACAAGCAGTACTGCCCAAAAAGAGCAAGAAGAATACAGGAACATTTTTAGTTATAATTGGTAAGAAATCTTTTGTTCTAAGTTATGGACTCATTGCACGCAAAGTTTTAGCAGCCCAGAAAAGGGTACTATATGAAGCATATATTAACGAGGTAGTCAGGGTAAGACATGCCTCCTGTGTGCTTTATTTAATTATAATGTAGATGTTATCAATGGTGGAAGGTGGATCAAAGGTCCGCTTCGTAGAAGCTAGAAGTTGCATTCAAAAATGTCTTCAAGAAGGCGCGTGCTGGCCTGCATGAAAGGTGTCTAAAAGCCTACTCCAGCAAAAGGACCAACAGAAAACCCTTTGCGATCGCGCAATATTTATTTCAACATATAAATAACCAATGTCATTTGCTACGAATGCAGCCAACCAGCAACAGGAACTTCTGCGCACGTGGGAACACTAGCGGTGGTCCACGTATATAATATAATAAAGCGACCCCCAATGTAGCATTTTTCATATTTTTGTATGATTAAAATCCACAGTAGATGTTTTCGGTTTTCCTATAAACCACTAACTACCAGTATAAAAAGCTAGTTCTGGGTGTGCAGTAGCATCGGGAAGTGGAGCTGCAGTTGCCCAATAAGGTCGCGATTTCGAGCCTCGGTGCCGCAGCGCCTGGGGTTGGTAATGGCTTGCTGATGATAGCTAATAAGCCAGAAATGGCCATTTCAGTCTCCATGTCTTTGTCGGTCATGTTATTCTGCCTATATCCTTAGCTGCCTTAACTGCTGGCAGGGCTGGAGAGTTAGCCCCAGCATAATGGGACGAAGTGAGTCCTGTAACCGATCAGGAGTGCCCAACTACCATTGTTAATATTCCCGATCAGAAACTGGCAAGACAACGAGCTCGCAGCGCAGTGCGTAGAGCATTGGACTTCCCGCCCAACAAGGTCGTGATATCGAGCCCCGGGCGCCGCAGCACCTGGGGTTGGGTATGGCTGGCTGATGACGGCTAATAAGCCAGAAATGGCCATTCCAGTCTCCCTTGTCTTTGTCGGTCATGTTATTCTGCCTATATCCTTAGCTGCCTTACGGCTGCTGGCGGGGCTTGAGAGTTAGCCCCAAGTCATAATGGGACGAGTGAGTCCTGTTACCGATCGGTGAGTGCTTTACTTCCATATATATATATATATATATATATATATATATATATATATATATATATATATATATATATATATATATATATATCGAATGTTCGAGCAAAAATGCACCATTAATATTCCGAGCTGTTTGGAGATCATTTATTTCTATTTAGGAACACGTTTTTAATAATTTTGCGCCTTCACATCCTTAAACACAATTAATAAAAACAGTTTCAATATCTGTAAATCTTAAAATGGTTTTTAAAGAGGATTTATATGTGGTAGCCTTCTCACGAAAACAGCAGAATGAGAATATACAATACAAAACCTGAAAAACAAATCTGTCAAGAAATAGGCTAATCAAGAGTTGGCAATGATGGTTCAAAATTGAGGGATGCAAATTGGCTGCGAAGATTGACTTTGCAGAGGATAATGTAAACATATTTAGAAACCAATATTATATCAAAGGAAACCACCTCAACTTCCAAGATGACCCTTTTAAAGTCAAAAATGTGAGATTAGGAAGAATCCGGACAATCAGTACTTTACATCTGTAGTTTAATGGTTATGTATTGCAAAATCAGGTTCAAGAAATGGTCATTTGGCCACTTAATAACACGATTACGTCCATGGTTGTTGTCGCCAGAGCAGGTGCGCTTATAGTGAATGAAATATATGCAGAACTTAAGCGGGCATGTTACACCTACATGCTTGCTCCCGCACTTATTAATAAAAATTAGTTTCTTTGAACAGTAACGAACAAATTTTTGTGGTCTAAAAATATGTTTCCATTAAACTTCCGCATTAAAACTCTACAGGGAGTGTATATGAGGATAACAACTATAGAAGAGAGTGCGGATCAAGATCCCAGCGCGAAAAACTATCGACCAGTGAGATAGCTTATGCATTTGCTGTAAAGTCTATGGAAAGATAATC